>BMAO01028671.1:80948-120334 GCA_019973975.1 Trichonephila clavata
TGCAATTTGTGTGTATTCCCTTGTTTCTTGTTGACAGGATGTTGTCGCATTCCTTAGTGGAGGGGGTCACAACGGGCTGGTCAGCAAAGTTGAATGAACTCATAATTTGGAAGAGTCGTCGCGAAATTTGTGACTCTGCGCTTGGTTCCTGACCAATGGTTAGGCAGGACCAAAGTGCGTGCGGATGAAAAAGGGGTAATTTGCCTCCACTTAAAAGGAGGAAACCGGGACATTTCTCGGCAGATATTACGCAGATTTTACACAGATTTTACAGAGATTTAGAGAGAGATTTTACAGATTAGCAGAAGACCGATTACCATGATTTCAGATTAAGAGAGTTGAATTTAGGCCGTCCAAGTACCACCCAGCTCCATGCCTCCGTTTCAGATAAGTGGAATGTTGCTGTATTCTTATTCTAAAAATTGAATAGTGTAATTATTTTAAACTTAGTAATGTTTTAAACATAATAAACGAATTTAATTTCATTGTTTTATTAATTGAGTTTTAAAGTACTAACCACTAATATGATGCAGACATAAGTGGAAATTAATCGAACCTGCGTAAGACATAATATGTTAAATTAATGAAGTAATTGTAGCGCTGCATCATCTGGTGCCGTGACCAGGATTCGAGGAAATTTTTTTTTCCCTCATTCGTTCACGCGTGAATTTTTTAGATGAATTTGGGCAATCGCTAATGTGTTGTGTTCGAATGTATAATAAATTTAAGATTGTTGTAATGTTGAATACATTGGCGTTAACTTTAAAGCAAATTATTTTTTTTCCTCGCAAGTATAATTTTTATTTTCCTCGGCAGATGAAAGGTTGGAAACATTTTGTATCAATGAGAATTAATTGTATTTTATTATGTTGGTACTTGTATAAATATCAATATTATATACATTGATGTTTTTTTTAAAATTTGTTTTTGTCACTCATATGCTTTTGCATGTATGTTATTTCAAAATATATACTGTGGACACAAGGTACATGTCTACAATAAGTCAGGAAATATAGAGAAAGGTCTCTTGTATAACTCATAAATCAGTGAATTACTATTTTAGCTATGTGTGTAGTCCCACACATGCTCCATGTGTTTTTTTTTAGTATGCTCATTCTACGTATTTTGTTATTGTGTTTCATTTATACATTATCTCTTGTGAATTTCATTGTTGCTTAGAAGTATTAAATTTTGAGCTATTAAACGTTGGTTTTATCATGTTATTATAATCAAATATATGTTTTTCTTGTTTCTTGCAACCTACTTATTGAATACTTATTGTGGATGTATTATCATTTATGTTTATTTCTGAACTTTTATTGTTT
This sequence comes from Trichonephila clavata, assembly GCA_019973975.1. NCBI lineage: Eukaryota > Metazoa > Arthropoda > Arachnida > Araneae > Nephilidae > Trichonephila > Trichonephila clavata. The sequence continues at coordinate 82,274 of BMAO01028671.1, forward strand.
TCGCCAGTACCTTATGATAGTGTACAAGAAAGTAGCTATTTTGCCATTATTATTCTTAATTACAATTGTGTTTTATGAATTTTGATAATATTCGAGATGGTTGTTTGTTTTATTCTGTGTTGGCCATCGCACTAGTAAAATTTTATTCACACTAAAGGAATTTCTATGATATGTTTAAAGTATAGTTACTAGTATTGTGTTCTTGTACTCTCGTTTTAGAATGTTTTTGAGTAGTTGAGTTTCAATTGTCCATAAATTAGGTATTCAGTTTTTTTTTTTCTTTCGGTTTTGTCGATTTATGAATTTTTCTCTCTCCCTCCATGATGTACCACTCGGTATAAGTGTTGATTGATTAAGTGAAGTTAGTTTTGATTTCGTGTTTTTGGTTCATAATAATTTTTTTTATGAAAATTCTTGGTCATATTATTTAGTATTGAGGTAGATAAGTCTTGTGTTCATTCTGTACTTATGGAATTGTTTTGAATACTTAGTGGGTTAGAGCATGAAATTTTTTTTTATAAGTTGAATTTCATTATGTGAAGAGTGTTGATTACAATTGAGTTAAGATTGTTCGTGATATATTTGAATACTGATGCGAATTATTTCCGGAAGTTATGTTTATCGAATTGTTAAAAAGGTACAGGAAATTGTTGTCATTATAGTTGTATTAGAATCTAGCGGGTTATGTGAATTATTTACGGAAGTTATGTTTAACGAAGTATTGGAAGAAGAGATACAGAGAATTGTTTTATGAGTTTGTGAATTAATATGATTATTCAGGTATTAGTTAAGTGATTTAGTAGAAATGATTGAGAATTAGAGTTTCAGTTGTCGAGTTAGTTCTGTTTTTGAGAGATAGTTATCTGTTTGTAGCGTTAGTTAATTGTTAGCGGATCGTATTGGTTATAAGGTTTATGGCTATGTTGTTTGAGAGTCAGTATTCGAGTTGCCGATAGTCGATTTTGGTGAATTAGTTATAGTGATGGGAATTAATAATTTTATTATTGAGCAAATTTTTTTTGTGTCTGGTGTTGATGACATGCGAATCGCTCTGTTCAGTGCACAATTATAGCACTCAAAGGTTAGAGTGAAGTGTTTCGTTTTTTTTTCTCGCCTTCTATTTTTGTATATATATAGACTTAAAATCCATTTTTATTAATAGCCACAATTTTAATAATCTCGTCTACTTTTAGTAATAAATTTTTTTTGTTTCTTAACCTTGGGTTTGCATCCTGATCACATGCATATTCATCGTTTTGTAATAAGGAAAATGCACGCCTAAGTTATACTATTCGTACGCAATTCTCATGGTGAATTTGTCATTCCTTTATGCTATTGGTTTTGTTGTACGTTGTATTTCAAATGCATGCTTAATTTAATTAGTACTCAAGGCTCAGGGTGAATTTATAATTCCTTATGCTCATTGACTTTGGTGTACGTTGCAATTTCTTATGTAATCATGCCATATTGTTATCATGTCGAATTTCGATGTTAGGTGATGCAATGTTGTGATGATTTTCTGTTTTTTGCATTATACTCATAAATAATAATAATTTTCTTCATCATGTCGTTCTGCGATGATCAGTGAGAAGGAGGAGTTGGCATAATTATACAAAATATCTGTTTAACTTTCATGCCAGACATCGGAAATGTTGTTTTTACCCATTTTACTATGCATATATGTCGCGCCAAAATCTGTGTCACAATCAATTTTTTAAGTATTTACTTCTTGTATCTTTATATATATATCACTTGTTTTATTTATATTACATATTAATCACTGCTGTGTTATGTACACAATTATACTGTTACAATGTTTTCGTGAGTGCAATTCTTTTGTGTAAATTATGCGGTAGCCCAGATCTCATCTCAAAATTCGAATTTTATGAATTTTTTTTTTCTTTACAAGACGTTCTATTGTACTACATTTGTTTGGCAGAAACGGAGGCAGGGGATGGTCGGTGTGGTATTCAAACGAAAGTCCCGGCCCGTCAAGAAGTTAGTGGGGAGGGAGAAAGTGAAATGGAAAATAATGAGTTCACGTGTTGTGTGTGTAGAACATTTCCGTACTTATTATAATCTCTTTTGGGAGTATTTTTTTCATTAAGGTCGAGCTGGAATGCAACTCACGGACAACAGGAAAGGAAAATTTTCCCCTTCGCCATGGCGTCAGGATGACAGGCCAGCCACATTCATCAGGTTCGGGAGCTGTCAAGATTGACGACCTCCAACACAAGGGAGCAGAGGAGACAAACGTTTAAAGGTTTCTACAATGCCGCGAAGTCAATAAGAGAATTCAACAATAGGCTACCCATTAGGGCGGCTACATTCTTCCAGGGTGGTGTTTTTCACCCCTCTTCAATTCGTCAAACGACAGGACATAATTGTCGTTATTTCTTCACCTTCACAACAGACTTCCTACTGCACTTGGCACTAAAAGGCTCAATCGTCGGATCAAGGATTCCCCCTCCAGTTTTTTTTTTCTCCCTCTCCTGCAGTTGTTTTTCCAAGATTTCATCGTGTCAAGAAGATCCATTTCCGGCTCGCTGTTGGACTATTACTATTGTCATTTAATCACTCCCATTTCAGTTTTGTATGTCTACTGCAAAATATGTGTTATTTTTTTTTTCTCTCTTTCCAGGTGTTTGTGAGTCTGAAAGGGGGGAGGAGTGATGGGTGGCTTGGAGGCTGGAAGGCTTAGATGCTGATCGGGTTTTAAGATGGTCCCTAAGACACATGCAATTTGTGTGTATTCCCCTTGTTTCTTGTTGACAGGATGTTGTCGCATTCCTTAGTGGAGGGGGTCACAACGGCTGGTCAGCAAAGTTGAATGAACTCATAATTTGGAAGAGTCGTCGCGAAATTTGTGACTCTGCGCTTGGTTCCTGACCAATGGTTAGGCAGGACCAAAGTGCGTGCGGATGAAAAAGGGGGTAATTTGCCTCCACTTAAAAGGAGGAACCGGGACATTTCTCGGCAGATATTACGCAGATTTTACACAGATTTACAGAGATTTAGAGAGAGATTTTACAGATTAGCAGAAGACCGATTACCATGATTTCAGATTAAGAGAGTTGAATTTAGGCCGTCCAAGTACCACCCAGCTCCATGCCTCCGTTTCAGATAAGTGGAATGTTGCTGTATTCTTATTCTAAAAATTGAATAGTGTAATTATTTTAACTTAGTAATGTTTTAAACATAATAAACGAATTTAATTTCATTGTTTTATTAATTGAGTTTTAAAGTACTAACCACTAATATGATGCAGACATAAGTGAAATTAATCGAACCTGCGTAAGACATAATATGTTAAATTAATGAAGTAATTGTAGCGCTGCATCAATACTTATGTTATTTCTCTAATGGAATTAAGTATACACGTTAATTTTTCATTAGACTGATATTTTTACCATCCAAGGCTAATAAGAACTTTTTTAAAAAATTGTAATTTTTTTGTATATTTAGTAAATATATCTTTAAGAAATATTTTGCGTTTTTAAAAGAAAACATTATGTGTGACATGTCACAAAACTTTTTTAGGAAGTAACTATAAATCTAAAGTTCGTTAAGTTAAGCACACATCAGAAAAAAAGCTAAATATTATATATTTTTTTTCCCTTTTCAGTAGTTCATTTTTGAATTTCATAATTGAAATAAATTATAAAATTCATTGCTCAAGGCATGCAACGAAACTAAGCCTCGACTTTAAGTAAATAGAATAACAAATATTTTTAAAAGGAAGCAATAAAGGCAAGTGGAAACTACATTAATTCACATCACTGATAATCCCTGTGCCCATTATCGACAATTTCTCTTAAATCCAGATTATTACCCCTCAGGGGGCTCACCTTCTTTAGGTGAGTACGGGTATCACAATCCCGAGGTGCCCTAGTGATCTTTTCCTTTTCCCACGGGGTTTACTGTCTTTGGTAAACACGGGCTTCACGAACCCGGGGTACCCTAGTGATCCTTCTCTATTTTCGACCCTCTTTCTTGTCATTCAATTCATTCTTTCGTTCTCTTCCCGTCTAGACCACAGATATTAAAACAAATGTTTGGCGTAGTAGAGCCGAAATCGGCTCTTGCGCCAATAAACCCCAAAATCACTCACTCACTCAAATCCAGATTATTAAAGTTAAATCAGCGTTAACTACTATAAGAGCAAATGTATCTCCTTCTCACGGCATAAATCTCAATGTTAAACTTTCATTGTCTCCACTCTCGATTGCATTTAAGAAAAGTATTGCTTATAAAATTAAAGAAGCATTTTATTTAAGTTCTTAACGTATTTTCATAAACAACTTTAAAAATGAAGAGGGGCTTGCTCGGAGAAACGTAGTCGCTAAACTTTTATAAAATCACGTCAATTTAAGAAACAATATAATTAATTAAAGCTTTTTTAAATGCTTTATCCCTATCAGTTTTATCAGATTTTAACAAAATAAGCGCGCTGCCTGATTCTCTCTCTCAGTTGTACATTAACTAACATAACCTTGAGACTTAGAAAGATCCCTACATCTGCCTTGGTAATTAAAAACTTTAAATTGCAGTAAGCCAGATATACTCTCGTTCCATGATAAACAGCATATGGACAGTAAAAAATGTTCAATATATTAATTATAACTTTTACATTTTTTCATGTAGTTAAACCCTTGATAATCAATCCTTGCTATCCATCCATTTTTACGAGTCAAGCACCCCATGATACGCGTAACAGATTGCTTTAAATATTGTATAATAAGTTATGTATTTTATTAAGTTTGTGAACTCCGTTTGGTTTTAAAATAAGGTAAGTTACATGTTAATAGCTTCTTAATGAGTTTATTGCACTATGAATAAAACAAAGTAAATGTAAAATTTGATGAATTACACATTTTTTTATTAATCACCGAGTTAAATTAATTACAGTTTCGTCCCACGAGCGTTTCATATCTGTCAAAAATCAACATTGTAATTACTATGCTGTTACAAAGAAAACTTTATACTCTTAAGTGTATTTGATGTATTTGCATTAAAGGTAATTTTTTAACGGGTTATAAAATTATTTTCGGCTTCTAACTATCACAAATTATGTCATAAAATTTTGAAAAATCATTCTAATATTATTTTTTAGAAAACTTTTTATGATCTTTTTAGAATAATTTTAATTTATTTAGAAAGATTTATAAATTCTGTTAAAAAATTTACCGAAGTCCCACTTCTGAATTTATAACTTATCTCTAAATAAAATCTACATTCGATTTGATGTCTCATTGCAAACTTCTAGAAAAAAGGAGGCAGATCATAAGTTTCTTCCTTTTATAGTATTCAATTTTCTCAAGTTATTCACATATAGATCTTTCAAAACGAAACAAAAGTTTTTTTCCTAATTCAGAAAAAGTAAAATGAGTAAATAAAATATATATTATTTAGTTCTTTAAAATAAGAAAATTTTCCCCATAAATCTTATTTTAGGGGGAAATGTACACATCTGAACTTCTTTCAATATTTCATAGCAAAAAAATTATATTTATTTACAAATAATAAATATCTAAGCGATTTAGGGATTTATATGAGTAATTATAGTTCCGAATTCTATTGTATTGGTTTTTTAAAATTATGTTTAAACCAAAAATTTTTTCAGTAAAATTTGCTAATATAATTATGTGTGAAGGGGTGATGCATGTTAAATCTGTCGAGACTCAAAGTTTTCGTGTTGGTGTGATGTGGCGGTTTGGAGAGTGGGTTGCCAGCTCAGATGTTATCCTTGTCACTTGCCCGTGGTACAAAACTACGAGCTCCGTCGTCAACAGCCCTCGTGTAGTTTCTCAGAGTAACGTTAATAAATAATAAATCTATTCGTAGATTAAATAAGAAAAATGTTTACGAGAAAAGCTTTCTGCAACAGATTGTTTGATCAGAGACTTTATACTCTAATAGAATATCATTGTTTATTTTTCCTAATTTTTCAATAATTCCGCATATAGTGTTTTCAGTAAAAACATCCTTTAATGTGTTGTCTTACACTTAGATTACTATTATGGTGACAGATTTAAGCAACAGTGCCGATTTAAGCTCATTTCGGGCCCTGAGCGCAGAAGATCCACAGTCTCCCTTGGCATTGGAGGATCGAAATTTATAACCAGAAAATATGATTCAGTCCATCTTATCCGGACCCTTCTGGGACCCTCCGGGCTCTGGGCCCCTGGGCGCCCTCCCCAAGCGCCCAATGGATAAACGTCTCTGTTGAGCAATAAAGAAAAACTTCAGAATCTAAATTGCGCAAAGAATTAAAGATGAAGATGTAAAGCAAATAATTAAAAATTAAGATGTAAATCTCATTTAGGGAGTTTAAATAGAAATATCATTAGCGCGAAAGATATTACACCCATTTATTCTTTTCTGCAGACAGCATAAAAAGTTTAAATAAACATATCCAACAGCATTATTTGGAAAAAGATGTATAATCCAAAAGAGAATCTTGTTTTCATCCTAATTTTCTACATATCCTTTCTCGGTCTGCTAATGATGTCTTGTTTTCCTTTTACACAGAACCATATTCAGAAATTTTTACTGCATCCTGCGAAACGTAAAGTGATCCTTCAGCAGTCGGCATAAGCAAAAACTCCGATAACCATCTATACAGTCGGTTTAAAAAGGAAAAAAAAAAAATTTCTCTCTCTCTCTTTCCTTTTATTTGACTCGTTTGTGTTTTGACTTTTGGCATAGTGTGCGTCGTGGTATTTACTTCTGTATTCGACTGCATTTAAAAGGGACACATAGATCGCCAAGATAACGCGTTGAGGCTTGAAAGCTATAGAACTCTTGTCATTGCTTTCTAATTGCGGTACTTCTATAAAAGCTTCTAATTGGGGTCCTGTTCTTCAATGGAAGTCATTAATCCTTTCATTAGTGAATTTTCAAGTGGTACGGAATAGTAATTAAAAGATTTAAGGGTGCAGATGACAGAGAGATAAGAGTTTGAAATTTAAAAGCTATGCTTAAATTTGAAAATGTAATCTTAGCGATCAAATTCATTTATTTTTAGCATACTATACATACTGCTTGATATTTAATGAAAATAACAAATGATGAGGAGCAGATGATAATTCCTTCATAACAGGACTCAGCATTCAGACTTTAGAAATGTAACACTGTCCTGCTTTTACTTATGTCTGATTATATGCGATGGATTTAAAGTTGATTATTCAATTTCAGAACTTTTGTTCTTTTTAGGAAAATATTACTTTACTATAATATGATAAATTATGAATTTACTGTACCATGAAGTTTCTGTTTAAAAGATAAAAATCATTTATTTTAATATTGTCCATATAAATATTATTTTTTTAGAATTTTCGAAAGGGAAAGCGAAGGATTGTAGGATTTAACCCTTAACTGCGTATTGTTGCCAAATGTTTACGTTTATTTTCACCTAATTTTATTCAAAAACCTGAGTGTCTGCGTTTCCGAACGCACATTAGTAACCATAGGCAATAAATCATTATTGAAAGATAAGATGACATTACATTTGGGGGGAAGTTAACTCGTATTTTGACATTTGAATGTGGTGGGTGATCAAGTTCAGTGTATTACTAGAAGATATAGTTTCTATTGTCAGGTTCCAAATAAAAGAGTGATTTTTCTAGTTCTAAAAAAATTGCTTCTAATTTTGTTATCAGGTAAGCTATCAGTATTTGATGTTGTATTTGAAAATTACTTACAGATTTTTGGAAAACACTGTATATTGTCTAATGTCTACATTATGCGTTTGTTTTATAAATAATTATGAGCGGGTGTTTTTGGTGTCTGGGCCTTTTAAATTAGTTTTCTTTGCTTTTTAGGATGTCTAGACAGCTAAAAGATGACGATATTGAGAATTTACTTGCACAAATAGAAAAGGGTGACATTTCTGAAGACGAAGAGGACAAGGGGGATCTGAACGAAATTGTGTGATTATCACCCGGACCTACAAGATCAAATAAACGAATTGGAGGACAATAATAATGATGAAGAAGGCTAATGAAAATCCTCCCTCGACCATGGAAGAAGGACCATTAGACCACTTCACTAATCCAGCTCCAGAACCTTCGAATTGTCAATCACATTCAAGTTTTCTAGGTGTTGCTGCTTGGAGGCAACGAAGTAGAGAACTTGAATGGAAAAAGCGTAATTTCAATACACCGAAGAACGTACACGTTTCACAGACCTTTTCATTTCACTAGCCGCGCTTAAAACACCATTCCAATTCCCCCCCCCCCGAATTTTTAAATGAGGATATATTTACTGTTATTGTAGAATATACAAAATTATACATCATGCAAAAAGATGTCTTCAACTGTCCTCCTGTAACTGCTATCGAAATCCGTCAATTTCTAGGTATCATATTTATGTCCGTGTACTATTACTCAAATGCTGGATCTTACTGGGGTAAATATGGCTTCGATGATATACGACAGACAATGACGGTAAATAGATTTGAGAAAATAACATCCGTAATTCATTTCAATGATAATGCGCAGCACAAGCAGGTTGGACACCCAAACCACATGATCGTCTTCATAAAATAAGACCTGTTGTAGTACACTTGAACAAATTGTTCGTGAGTGTGGTACCATTTGACCAAATGCTCTCTCTAGATGTGTTTGACTAAAAAAGTTCATTTTATGAAACAATATTTACCCAACAAACCACATAAAGGGGGTTTCAAGTTGTTTGTTTTGTGCTCACTCTGTGGATACGCTTATAGTTTTGAAATATATTCTGGTAAACAAGATGTTGACAACTTATCTGATGAACCTGATGTTGGCGTAGTCGGTAATACAGTGATTAGATTGTGCCGATCCATTCCACGAAAAATGAACCATGTCCTCTATTCTTTGACAATTTCCATATATCCGTTCCTTTGTTGTATTACCTATGGACTCAAGGAATATATGTATTGGGTACTATTCAAAGGAACCGCCTCGGAAAGAATTGCAAATTGTCAGTTGTATAAACGATTTTCACGGACTGTTTGCATCAAATACAAGGTAGCTTTGTATCATGATAAAAATCGCAATTGCTTTGTTGTACTTCATTCATAAATAATAAGGAAATTTCTATATTAATGAATGAAAATTTAATATGATTATTTGCTTAAGTCTACAGTAATTTTAGCAATAAACCCATTTTTTTTTCAAAATAAATATTTAATATTATTACCTAGATTTTTTAAAAATTATTTTTTCCGTATAACTTATGACTAATTTCTTATAATATACGATTTTTGTTTAGTTCAAAACAAATAATCATGCATTCAAGGGTTAATAGCACAGGAGTCAAATCTATCTCGCATTAAGTTGTTCGACTACGTTAGGAACGCGTTAATTTTGAAAAAGCAAGCAAATGAATAAATTGTTTTATATTTAGTGTCATCTTAAACATTATATGCGTATAAAATTATTTTAAGAATATTATTGCAACAAAAAATTATTGAAACGCAATTTTTTTCTTTGTCAAAGAATGAAGATAGAATGACATTTTTTCAAAGCATTCTACTTTTGTGAAAAATTCTTCTATAATAATAATAATATTTTGCCTATGCATAGCTAAGACTTCTGTACTAATCCTGAAATAGGATTTTGGAAGTATATAATTTAGAAGTAGATTTATTCATATTTTAATATATGAAAGTACATAAGTTTTAACAAAAAAAAAAGAGAAACTCTCAAAATGTGAATTTTTCAAACATTCTAGTCTATGCTCTGTAGTGAAGTTTTAGCTATATATAAGCAAAATATTACTATTACAGAAACATTTTCCATAAAAGGAGGTTTTGAAAAGGTGTCATTCTTTCTTCAGTTCTACCGAAAAAATGCATTCAAATTTTTTATTGCAATAACATTCTTAATACAACTTTATATGTTTTTTAATCCAAATGACACAAAGTACCAATAATTCAGTTGTCCGCTTTTTCAAAATTTTGGCATCAAAAATGTAGTTGGATATCTTAAAAAGTTCTTTAAAAACTACAAGAAAGAAAATTTTAAGACAACATGTTCATCATGCACAAGATATTTATCGAAAGGTGAAATAATAAAAATATAGTCGGTCCTCCATTTTGTGAATTTTTTCCTGGAACCAAGAATAAAGTATATCGAAAGATAAATCTTTAAAGAATTTTCCATATAATGAACTTTTTTTAGGATTTAGAGACTTCGTGAAATAGAGGTTCGACAGTATTAACATTCCCACTTAGAAAATGCCCCATTCATACATCTATATTACCTCCTATATAGTTTCTACTTTTAAAATATTTATAGTCAGAGCTCTATTTGTAGTTTCGTTTTTATTTCTTTTTGATGAATACAAATGACAAAACAACGTTAGCTCATTTTTAAATGAGGCGTTAGCAAATGAAATAAATGCGTTTGCCAAAATGACAAACTTCATTCGGACGAGCGTATCCAACTAGACTGGTATGAAAAAAGTGAACGCGAAGCAACAAATAATATTTCTAGTTCTGCTATATCACGTTTCACCCATGTGCAATAAAAAACAACCAAAGACTAAACTATTTCAGGATAGTCTAGTCTCAACACTTGATTAGGAAACAAGGAAGGGGTGACTGTCGAATCTTAAAATATCGCACCTGTGCATCATTAATTACAAAACGCCCAACACTAAAATAAAGCGTACAATTTATTTTGTAAAATGATTTAGCTCAAAATATTAAATCTTTTACTTTAAGTTTAAAAAAAAGAAACAGCTTGAGTACATTTAAGTTGTCAGAAAACAAAATAGTTAATGTGATTTTGGCGATTAATACAGAATAGTGGCGCACACAAGGGAGGTGTCCTAGGGGTCCGCACCCTTCCTCCCAAAGCCCTTGAGTTTTTTTTCGATTGATTGATGATAATCCTATATATAATTAATAAAATTTAATTAAGTAATTTTCATTAACAATTCATTTTATTAATTAATGCTAATTATTAATTAAATTTATTTTTTACTGTTTTTTGTAAAAAAAATCGACAAAATCAGAAGATTCAATTGTTGTCGTCTTAAGGTATGATACGAGTTGGGGGACTTTCAATTTTTTACACAAAATAAAATTCATTTAATAACTTCAAAATAATTTAATTATAATTATAAAGCCACTGAAAATAAAATTATATGATTAAGAATAAAATAGATGCAAAATGCATGGTTGTAAATCTGAAGCATGATTGGATAAATTACTGCATTGGGCTATAAATTCAACTATAATTTATAATTCTATATCATTTCGGTGATCAAAATATTAACTACTATCCTCTACAAGCGATAGACTTTTTATTTTAAAAATTGTAAAATGCGCGTACTGAATGTCTTCTTTATAATTGTGGTTTATACATTCATAAATTTCTATTTTATTTATAAAATTATAACCATTACATCTTCGTGTAGAAGGGGCTGATCCATGTTAAATCTGTCGAACTCAAAATCCTCCCTTAGGCGTGATGAGATAGTTAGAAAAAGGGGTTTCAGCTCGAGTGTCATACTCGTCACTTGATCGAGGCTCAAAATTACGAGGTCTGTCAGTGACAGCCCTCGAGTTGCTTTATAGTGCGATATGAATGTAACTCTCACTCACTTACTTGATATTTTCGAATACATATTTATTTATTTCTAAAAATTCATTTGATGAACTTCATGAATTAAAAATTTCGTTTAACATGTGTAGAGATTTTTAGTTATAATAATATTAGAGAAAAATTTAGAAGTTACAATTTCTAATGATTCAGAGTATTTCCTTTCTGTTATTTGCTTAGATTTTTTTTTATCTTATTCCTAATTATTTATTACATTGTTTTTATCCTCGTTTTGAATTATTATATTATAAGTATTCAATAAATTTCTATGATTGTATAGTAATAGCTTATAAAACTTGCTAGTAAGTCTGGGTAATTCATAGATAGCAATTCAGATCTCAGGATAAAATCTATCAACTGATGCAAATATATCTGAACTAATTGTAACTAAACAGTTTGCTATAACCTTCTTTTTAAGAAAAAAAACTCCACGTTTTGTAATAGAAAAAGAGAGAGAATCTTACTCTTTAGTAAAAAAAAAAATCTAAAATTGAAATCAGTCACCTGATAAAAAAAGATATCTAGAAACAAATCTTATCAAACTAAAGTAGTGACTTGCAGAGCCTTTTTTACTTAGGAGCTTTTTTATTTGTAGAATAGTTTTGCTTTAATTCACTGAGATTGAACAAGTTTTTATTTATTTTTTAACTTAATAAGCTTTTTAAACATTTTTAATATGTTAAATTTCAACACAGCCAAGATCCTTCATGTAACCCCTTTTTTACTTTCGTCAATGTAGTAAAATGACTGATGAAAGAAGGAAACTAAAATTCATGTTGCATATATATATATATACCAATACATTTTAGCTTTAATTTTTTAAAAAAATTGGTGCTTCTTTCAACAATTGCTTCTTTCAACATTATTGAAAATTTATCGTTCTTGTTATTAAAATGTTAGATATTTCTTTTCTATGCAAAATTTCATTACAGTGGATCGCATTTTTTTTCATAGAGATTTAACATTTTTTTTATCTCTTATAAAAATATAAATTTAGACTCAAATAAGTGAACACTCAATTTTACAATAAACTGATATGGGCCTTTGTTCTGTTTGAAATCAGCACATAAATTACAAGTGTTATCAAACTGCAAAGACAGATTTGAATTAGCAAATATGTATAATCTAATATTTAAATAATCGAATTTATTAAAGAAAATATGCTTATTAAACAAACATGGGGAACTATATGTTCGTGAAAATATTACTAAAATAATAATATTAACATTAGGAAAAAAATAAATAAAAGAGGAACAAAGCATTCTTCAAATATTTTCAAAGCTATAGTCCTTTTTATCCGTTGTATGAACAATTCTTTTAACGAAATAGTTTAAATAAGTTCACAAAAATCATTCACTTGGTTCAAAATCACTATGACTAAACTCAACATCTTGTGTGAGTCCACGTGGAAACGAAGGTGGGCAAGGAAATCGTTAAGCATACAAAAACCACCTCGAGAAGGAATGGGGGAAGAGAGGGAAAGAAGAAAAGAAAAAAAAATGAAATTCAATCTTTCTTACTTGCTCAGGTGCACCGTCTGCAGCAATTCTGCACCATCTGAAAAGGTATAGCACTTCTTTGAAGAGAAAAAAGAAGCCGCAACCAGCGGCAAACCTCAATGATTGTGAGTTGCAGAAAGGGGCAGAGAGAGAGAGCATATGACAAAATAATAATGATACCAAAAAAATAAAAACGCAAAAGACGAAACGGAAGAAAAAACAGTTGAGAAAGAAAGTCAGGGGGCTTTTCTTTCTATGTTTCTTTCACTGCTTTCAAGACCAAGGGAGTGAGGGCAAATGGGCGGAAGAGAAATAGGCTCCGCACCTTTTAATTTCGCCAGTGGATCCTACAATTATGTCACCTTGGGTATACACTTGGAGTGAAGATGATAGCCCATGGAACCCAACGAATGTGTTTTCAATTATTGCATTCCCCCGTTGGCTGAACCCCCTCCTCAACCGACAGATGTCTGAAAAATCTAATTGCCGCGACCAGCCCTGGAGCTAGTCTAGCCGAAGAAATAATACCAATTACCACGCAACTTCACCTGCGTTTCTTAGCGCCATTTTATATCAAATTAAGAACATTTACCTGACTACTTGAGTGGATTTTGGTGCTTGAACTTTTTTTTGTGTGGATCTTTTTATTTACTACTTATTAGCTGGCGGACAAAGATGTAAAGGAATACTAATCACACACACACACACATTCGATTGCTTCCTCAAGATCGTTGAATGAGCACTTCAGCAAATTTTATATACGACATACTTTATTTATCAATTAAGTATGAATGAACCTTTGCGGAAACGTTGAATTGGATTCGGATTTCAATGATGAGCTTGTATAACTGAGTTATAGAGGTAGAATAATGTTTAAATGTTTCTATTTCTCGTGCATGCTAGATAAAACAATTTAGGGGAAATAAAGTAAGTCAGTAGGGATTTTAAGCGATATACCAGACAAAGAAAAAAAACCTCGTGCAGTATTTAAATTTAAAAATGGAAAATATATCTCTCAGAGTAATTTTTTTTCTTGCTCGTCAACAGAATATTCTTTTGTAGTTGTAAAAATATGTCAAACAAAAATCACTATAAAAGGCATAGTATATAAAAGACATGTCTACCAAGTAAGACCAGAAACATCTTGTTATGTCATTTAAAGTTTCAAAGTAGCTAACTAAATAGTTGTGCATCATTTTTAAAAATTTCAAAGGGTTTTTAAATACTTGCATATAATTTCATTATTTCTAATAAAAGTCCTTAAAATTTATTATAAAACCCATAAATTTATTTTATTGCAAAATAATAAAATAAATTTCACAAACCACAACCTTATGCTATTATTTACCAAATGAATTACGATTAGTAAACATTGCTACTTACCTTTGTTAAATTGAACCTTCTTGCACAAATATATTTTCCGAATATGTTTTCCTACAAATGGAGGGCCATTCAAACTTCAAAATTCTTGCGTCTAAAATAATTTTAGCTCTTATTAGTTTCTTTGTCAGTAATTATATGCATACACGTCACGTTATTAAAGATTTACAACCTTTGATAAGATGTTGAGTATTTTTAAATGTAGCAGCTTTAAGCTTAAAACACAACATATCTTTCTGACACTAGCACTACTATTGAAACAAACGGGAAATTTAAGGTATCTTGGCGTGTCAAATTTGCGTGATAGTTACAGGACTAAGTAAGAACAGGAAGACAAGTCATTAAGAACCCGTGAAAAATCAAGCGTTATCGAATGATCTTTGTACCGCCTTGTCCCTGACTAGTTAGTTATTATGAAGTTTTAAGTCCGAAATGTTGATGATCGTCACCTAACAGAATTAAGGGACTTTTATATAAGATCTTTTTGAAAAGTCTTGTGTGGTCTGTTAATAAGCTATTGCAAAAAAGGAAAAATGAAGGAAATACACTCGTTTTGCTAAGGTAATTCTCACTTTTCAAAAAGCAACTTATTATTTGTAATCATTTGCATCGCATTTTAAAAAGTATTTTTCCGCACCAAAGAGAGAGAGAGAGATTCGTTTTACTTTCTGTAAGAACAGGTAGAGTCATTAGTTAGATTATATTGTTCTTTCTACGGAAAATATATTTTAGAAAATACATGTTTTATCCTTAAACCGAGGTGTTTATTTTTTTCTTCCTCTTATTTTGGAGCATATATAAACAGGTAATAGCATCAGCAGATGGTTATTCTAAGTTAGAGGTTAAATTTATTTGTTAGATCAAATAGCTGCTCTCAAAAAGACAGCTACATTCGAAACGTTCAAGGGAAATTGAAATTATTCTCAGGGGTGTTAACTTTTTCTGGAGGGCTGAAAATATAAACAATATTCCAATACATATAACTCTTTTAAATTTCAATTAAATCATTCGAATCTTTTACACATTATTTCTAAAGGAATGAGGCTTCAGAAAAGTGTCAAATGTTTCAAATATAATCCTAATTTTAAAAATTATAAGCATATGAAAATAAGAAATATTTTTATAAGAAATATTAATGGAGTTTTACTGCTATTTTCCAAAAAGTCTTAGCTTTAATTACTAGCAATGTTGATTGATAATGGATCCTTATTACACCGCAGTAAGAATAAATAAATAGAATAATAAATTATATTTTTAAAAAATAAAACAAATTATATTTTCAAAATTTTTTTAAAAACTTTCAATATTTTTGAAATATTTTGAAATACAAAAGACATATTCTTAATTTACTAGGGCTTAAAATGTATATGTGATACATTTTATAATTCTATAAAGTTTTATGCATCAAAGGCTACTATTTTAGAAAATAGCATGCGCGTAGTAAAACTTAATATTTCTTATAAAACAATTTCATATTTTCATATGCTTATAATTTTTTAAATTATGATTATATTTTAAACATTTGACACTTTTCTGAAGCCTCATTCCTTTATAAATAATGTGTAAAAGATTTGAATTATTTAATTTTAATTTAAAAGAGTTATATGTATTGGAATATTGTTTATATTTTCAGACCTCCAGAAAAAGTTAACACCCCTGAGACCCCTTTGGTTAGACTCTCTGAAGAAACTCTCGAGAGTTTTATTTATTTATTTATATTTCATCCTATATTCATTTTATGAGGGCTTCTTCATTATTAAGGAGGTTAAAACGCAGAAATTCCTTTACAAAGTTTTAATGATGAGGGTGATATCGAACTAACTGTTACAAATAAAAATGCACTCTTTTTGCAAATATAAAAACAAAATACCAAGAGAAAAGTGTTTTTTTTGTGTGTTAAAATTAAACATGTTTCAAATTCCTTCTCTGAAAATGAAATAATAAAAAAATTCATACCTGTAGGACTCATGGTTGAGAATTAATATCACTGGTTATTATGTGGTTAAGAATTAAATACAGAGTTTTTAAATTAGTAATTGGGGATCCCCTCCTCGTTCTCTTATCAATGTATACTTGTATAAGTCGATTCCTACTCTCATCTTGGTATTATAATCAGAGATTCAAGTGAGTGAATATTAACGTCGCATTTTTCAGCTACACGAGAGCTTTTGGTGACGGATTGCGTCAATTTGAATCATGGTCAAGTGACGCGGACGATACGTGAGCTGGCAACCCTCTCTCCTAACTACCACACCAACGGGAGGACGTTTGAGCTTTCGACAGATTTAACGTGCATCGCTTCCCTACACGGCTGGTCTTCAGTGGTACTGGGCTCGAACTCATGACACTCTAGCCATGATCCAATGCCCTGACCACTTGGCTACCGCGACAACTCAGGGATTCAAGAATTGCTGCTCTAGATCTGTGTTACTTTGAAGTGGCCAAATTTCTTGGCCACCATGCCCTATATATATTCGATCGGGAAAAAAATATGATGATTTTTCTGGTCACACATGGAAGAGTATTTAGAAAATAGAGGCATATTAGGGTAAGCCAGCGATATAAAGGATGAAATTATTTTGGTGGAAAATATCTCCTGGATACCCATGAAAGGTGAAGTAACCGGTCACAGAACTTTGCCAACATTTTGTTGAATTGTTAAAGTTGAGTGAGTGGATATTAACGTCCCACTGTTCAGCTACACGAGGGCTTTTGGCGACGGACCTCGTAATTTTGAATCATGGTCAAGTGACGAGGACGACACCTGAGCTGGAACCCCTCTCCTAACTGCTACACTACACCAATGAGTTGTTAAAGTTGGGGACAGGATGACTAAAGACGACCTGTTGAAGTTAGGGTTAACAGATTGCCTACCAGGGGTAATGGGTGCATATCCATATAGAGAAAAGGCAAATTGGGACTTCCGAGTGAGTGAGTGAGTGAAAATTAACATCTCACTGTTCAGCTACACGAGGGCTTTTGGCGACGGACCTCGCAATTTTGAGACATGGTCAAGTGACGATGACGACACCTGAGCTGGCACCTCCTCTCCTAGCTACCACACCAACGGGAGGACGTTTGAGCTCTCGACAGATTTAACGTGCATCGCCACCCTACATGACGGGTCTTCAGTGGTACTGGGCTCGAACTTATGACACGCCAGCCATGGTCCAATACCCTGACCACTTGGTTACCACGGCCACTAGGACCTCCGAACCTGAAGTCTTCATTCATGGATTCAATGATCATTTATTTCAAGACAAAAGAATGATTAATCCCAGAACACTAAGTAATACATTCTGCTGGCAGCCATGATGATCGATTTTGACATAACTTAAGGTATCCGACTGCTTATGACAACTTTTTTTTAAAAAAATGGAGATATGATTATTTTTTTTCTTGTTTTTAGATTTGTTTAGTACATTTTAAGAAAAATATGCCAAAATTAAGAAGCAAAAATAGTTGATTATTAAGAATTTATTATTACTAAAAAAGAATTTATTATTACAAAAATGGGAAAAAATGGGTAAAAATTTTCAAAAAATAACACAAACGCAGCCCATTTTGTGCTAAGGGTTTATAAACAAATTTACAATTTTTCAATTCTGATGTGTTGCTACGTTATTTATTTTTGAAATGACCTTCAGGATAAGAGATACTTTAATTTTTACGAAACTAGAGCACTTTATCTTTTAGTATATGAAATTGCTTAAAAAACAGTGATTATATTCATATAAGGGACTGTAAATTTTGTAATAAAACAGTGATTGATAAATCCGAAAGTTAAAATGCTGTGTATGATGAAACAGTTTACTAATAACGATTAAGAGTTTTGATCCTTTTCGCTACATTCAATTTCAGGATTTTCACCTTCGCTCGTTATTCTTCAGAGAAGTGAACAATGCTTTTTTGCTCTGGAATTAAATTTGCTTGATACAGATTTACATATGGCTATTTATATCTTTGATTCTCGCATGTATCATTTATTTTTGCCCCTATTCCTTCAATGTATCCGTTTCTCCTTGCAGAGGAGAAGTCATTAAATAAAGATTTGGTTGTCGCTCATTTTGCGTTGATAAATTTCTGAATGTAAGTAGGAAAGAACGAATTTCATCTTTTTAGAAAAAACTGAAATAATGGGCAAAAAACAAGAATTACATCGAAGAATCATTACTGAAATTTCTCGAAAATGTGCCAATTTTGAGCCTTTATTTATTTTCATTTGGTCGTTGATTGTAGGCGTGTTATTTCTAGTACCTTTATAACCGTGCATTGGCTGATTTGATAAAAGAAAAATAAATCCAAGAAATAAAGAAAAGACAAATTAGACAAAATTTTTTAGCCTATCGTATAATAATTATTTATGTTTTAAGCTTAAAAACCTAGTTATTTTTAAATTTAAAAACGTAAATAAAAGAGTCCTGATAAATTTTTGTTTTTAAAAGAATATTTCTGCCTGTTAGTTCTTGATTTTGTATAAATCTGGGTTATTTATCTCTTGTCATAACAAGTTCCACCTTTGTTGGGATTTAAATATTTTTTTAATTATATTTATTTGCAATTGAGGTTTAAAAATAGGATGAGATTACGTTTTAAAACACATAATTCTTTAATTATGTGAATCATTCTTTGATTCCGAGAACAATCCGAGCATTTTAGATTACATTTAAAGGAAAATATTCTAAGTAGAAATATTTATTTTTTTTAAATTTAGATGATGCTTAAAAAAATTTCTTGAGAATATTTTACTAGCTCTCGTCGTAATGCTAATAAACTGTCAATCGTCACAGTTGTATTCCGTACATTTCTGATACCCTAAATGTTTTTACTCGATGTTAACTTTAGAACTAATTGATTATTTATATGAATTTAATAATACCTTTCAATAGTATATACTAATAAAATAGTACAACTAATAGCAATTTTCACTTATTCATAGGCAATAAAAACGTGCTTAAAATTTTAATTTTTTAAAATTCTCAAAACTCACGATGAAAGTGTATAAAAACAGAAAAGTTTCTAAAACTATAACCAAACTTTTATGTAATTGCTATGAATTAAAGAAAGCAATAACTTAAAAGAAAGAGTTTTGAAATGATAAATTTTACAAAACGTATTTTGTTTCATGTTATGTTTCAGTTTTATTTTAATAACGGAAAACTATGTGAATTATTTCGTATATTTGAGCACAATTGCAAAAAAACTTTTTGCTTACTGCAAACTCGGATTTATTCAATATGTGAAAATGTAATCTTAAATAATAAATTCTATTCATATCTTTCTTTCCTAACTGTAATTTTTTCACTCAATCAAAGAAAACTGCAAATTTTGTGTAGAAAAGTGTATTAAGGAATTACTCTCTCTCCCAAAGTTAAAACTACTAATAATTATGAATTTTATTTTGCTATGAATAGAATAGATTAGTAAATATAATATCTGTACGTGAATGTATGCTTCTAAATCCATCCAATTATATTATAAACATTACGGAAATATTTCGAATTATTTTATATTCTGTTTTGTTAGCATTATATTTTTATTTCTAATCGGCTGCGGATTGGGTTTTACCATTGCGGACTTAGTACATTCCCGGAAGATGGTATCTCTTTTTAGTGCGGCACCATATATATGTTAGCATTATAGATCTACTGTTTTTTTTTCATTTACATTATGCATCTTCTAATAATTACTATGAAATTTCACTTTAAAAAGTTTTTTTTATTTCAGGTATAAATATTTATATGTTATGTATATTTTTAGTAAAATGTTTATTAGAATATATATACTCGAAAAAATTAACAAGAACCTTTTCGAACATATCAAGTTTTATAGATTATCATACACCATGTTAACAGATAAAATCAATCATCAATAGTGTATGTAAAAATAATAAGCAAAATAATTTTAAAACTACAATGATAATAGACAAACAAACACTATAAATGAATTAAATTAGCAATAATCGTAAAGAAAAGTTCATTTTTCCAGTTTCGAAATTTTCCTATATCGCGAGCTCTTATATAATTACTTTTCGGAGAACATTTTTTTTTTTTTTTTAAATCTGACAGCTTTTAGGTTTTAATGTTACTTATTTAAAGGAAGGCAATGATTACTAAAACAAAAAAAAACAAAAAAAAATAACGTAACAGGTCTGAGACAAACCTATGCAAAGTTCGAGGGTTGAACAGAACCTAATGTGCTTGGCAAATCCTAAGATTTTTAAATATTTTGTTGTTTTTATTGCACTATGTTATCTCAATTTCTGTTTGCTAAAATTGAATAAAAAGTATTAGTAAGATCCTTGTTTTCAAATTATTCAGTTTTATAAGTACTAGAGACAGTAGCGCAAACAGGAATTTTTCAAGGGGGTGGGGGTCCAAGGTCAAAAGTCCACTGTTCTCGTACCATGCTTCAATACGCCGCCAACATATTCTTTTAATTTTGTCGATTTTCGGGAACAAAAAACAGTAAATAAATAATTAGCGTTAATTAGTAAAATTAACTATTTAAAACAAATACTTAATTTTTACGTACTATATACATAAAATTATAATCAATCGGAAAAAAATCAAGGGGGAAAAGGATCTCCGGGTTGGGACCCTCCCTCATCGCCCTTGATTTTTTTCCCAATTGATTATAATCCTATGTATATAGTACGTAAAATGTAATAAAGTATCTGTTATTAATAATTAATTTTATTAATTAATACTAATTTTTTATTCAATAATTTACTTTTTGACTGATTTTTTTATTCTCGAGAATCGACAAAATCAAAAGAATATGTTGGGCAAAGTATTGGAGTATTATGCTATGAGAAGGGTAGACTGTCGACCCCCTGAAAAATTCTTGTAGGAGCCACTGGTCTTAGCCTATTCAGTCGATCGGAATAATTTTTGGAGCCATGCTAAATCATTTCACCGTCAAATCATCTGGTGAAGGAAATAACTGTTTTACAAATGGGGGTCATGTTCAACCAGTAACGTAATGACTACAAACTACCCACCCCACTTTTTAAAACTTTATATTAGTTTTCGTTCTCACTTATCATATTACACGTTAAGCAAAAGATGGTCCTTACTAGTGTCCGCCCTTCGGGTCACTGGCCCCCTTCCTTAATGAGCCATGAAACGTAATGAGCAAACAACTCAGGCTCAGATCTAAAAGGAAGGGAAACGTCCGCCATCTCAATTCGCAAAGAGCTTACAAAATTGGCGATCAACTTATCTTTTTTACGAATCGCCGACATACACAGAATGAGTTAAGCAGAAACACGTGCTTACATTTCAAGTTACAGCTCTTTTTTCTGTCTTCCACCGGTGGTTGAGGGAATCAATTAAAACCGTAGAGTAGCTTTTTTTTTTTTTGAGTGTATCAACAATTTATTCTAAAATAAAAAGGATGTACTTTCCCCCCTTTACGTAAACTTTTACTGGTATTCTTTTAGGGTATTTTTTACACAGCGTAATTTAAAAATTTCATCTTGAGTAAGTATGAAATTAAAGTAAATATGAAGACTAGAGATTGAGAGAAATTTGATATAAATCTTTTGAGAAGTTTAGAAGTTATTTTATTATTTGTTATGGGAGAATTGTTTTAATTTATAATTTATATGCAGTCAGAATGATTTTTTTGTTTTTGTTAACAGCTAAATATCTGACCATTTCATGTGATACATTTTTTCAAATTGCAATATGAATACTGTTGCATAAATATTAATAACTGTGCTAATTTCTCCCCTCCCCCCCTAAAAAAACAAGATTTGTGTGGAAAAATTCAAGATAAGTAGAAATTACAACAGTACAAATGATCAATTAATGAAATGAGATTTTGGCATCACAGAAACACTAAAGTTTTCAAATGTTAATATTCTGCGTACAATTTCAACATAAAAGAATAACAAGTAAAAAATTTTAATTAATATTCAAATACATTACAATTTAAATAATAGAAAGAGTCTTTTATTATTAAACAAGTTTTTTTTTCGGGGGAGATATTCTTCCCGCTTTCAAACACAGAGAAAAAAAGAGGAACTATATTTAATAAGTTATAATGAAACATACAATTTTCACACAGTTGAAGAGAAATATAAACCAAGAATAAGGTAGCAGTTCCACTAGTTTCTTACTAATTAACATCATTTATCTAAGCCAGAGCTAAAATTAACAGGATATAATTAACACAAAATTCGAAAAAGGAGAATCAATGTCAATTGATGAAAAACCATTTCTGCTCGGCTTAAAGTTCAAACTTTACAAGTCATTGATCTCTAATACGAAAAACTCATTATAATATCTAAAAATGAAAATTTTACTCCTAATCAACTGAGATGTGCAAAATTCGTATGGGAGTTAGAAATATGCATTTAAGTTTTAATGTTATCTAAGAGGAAATGTTACAATTCTTAAGGAGGACATTTCCTGAAAATCGATCAAAATTGATTTTACAATTTTTATTGGAAAAAAAAATAATAAAACTTTCTTCTTCTATTACAGTTCAAATTTTTGCTCTGGCTAAAATAGAAATATATTAGCAATCAAAACTGTTGTGCTAGTTTAGATAAATTAATAGTAAATTTTAATTTTAGCTCTTAATTTCTCAAAAGTGTAAATTTTAACACAAAGCGAACACATTTTTTTAAAAAAAATTTATCTTGTTGCTGTTAAATTTTGCCCACATATTAATACTATATAAATAAATTTAAATAACAAAAAACAGTATTTAAAAAAATATTTGTTAATATATACACGACTTTTTCCATAAATAAATTTCTGAACATGAGATTTTCTTTAAAATCAAAATTTTTCAAAATGATTTCATTAAAATAGTATTAAATACAACAAATGAACGCAAACATTGTGCGATTAGTCAAATAACTTTTTTAACTTAAACTTGGTTGTTTTTAAAATTACGGAAATAGGAAAAATGTGAATTAAAACCCTTAACTTCATTAGTAAAGTACGTTAAAGTGTACTAATTTGTGGGTTAAAATATAATGTGCATATACATATATCGATAAAAGTGAACAAAATCAGGAATTTGTGAATGTAAAAGAACAAAGAAATTTAAAATAAAAGAAGGAAATTGGAACAGTTAAATTCCTTTATGGGCAGTAGTTCGCAACCAAGTTTTTCTCTTGAAGTTGTTTGACCAAGTGAGAGCCAGCTTGAGATAGTTGCACTGGTGAGAATAAATGCCGTCACTTGAAATTTGTTGTAAGAAAATAATCCATAACTTGTATTACAATTCCCAACCCCATAAAGAAAATACATCCAAAAATTTTCGCATGTATTAATAAGATAAATGAAATTGTAATTGCGCTTTTTGATTTAAATAGTGCAGTTACCATTCTTTCTCGTGTAAAGTTTTAAGCCAATACTATGCGAGGAATTTAAAATAAGATTGTAAAACACATTTTTGTATATTGATAATGTTGGTATTTCAGAGATTTAACTTTTATTGTAAATTAATTACAAAATTAAACTAAATTGCTTTAAGATACCCCCCGTACACCTGTATTATAATAATCAAAAATTAAATTAAATTTTAAATTTGAAGATAAACAAAAAAAAAAGCTCATGAGCTGCAAAATTTCTTACCTATAATCAGGAAACGTTATATATTTATTTTTACTATACTGATTAAAATCTTTGAAAATAAAAATTAATGTACACTGCTTTTATGTGATAATGAATGATTTAAAAAAACAACGGAGATTCTTAATTAGACCAATTGATACTGAACTTTCTTTTAAATATATCTCCGTCACGGAACTACTGGTTTTAATGAAATGGTTAGGATTCCACGTTATTTAATAGTTTAAATGCCTTAAAAACTATTCTTAATACCAAAACTTTTTTTAAAAAAAACAAACCCTTTTTAGGAATTTCATTTTGTGGGCCAATGAGGTTTTCGTCATGACAAAAGGATTCTAGGACATGATCCAGATGCTTGAAGACCATATTTATAATACATAGGAATTGGCTTTGTAGGATATCCAGTCAAATAAAGCAAGCTTCTGACAGTTGGACTTCTATTCAGCCCGAAAATAAGTTCATTGCAGTTGAACGTCGTTTATCCGAACGTTGATTATCCGGAGCGTCAAATATCCGGACCAAGAGAAGCAGACCTTGCAGCGAAAAAACGAAGGTGTACAATGATACAGCGAAAAATAAGTGATTATTTTCCACAATAAAGGTAAAATTGCGACATTTTGCACCTATTTTGCTTTTTCTTAAAGCGCGTTTCCTGCATCATGTGAGGATTTTCAATATTCGTATAGTGTTCGGTTTCATATACTGCATGGATCACATTCGGTTTTCGGTTATCCGAACAATCGCGTATCCGAATGGTGTCCGGTCCCAGTTGATTCGGATAAAAATGACGTTCTACTGTATTTGGAAGATTCGAAATAGAGATTCATACTTATTAAACTATTAAACCCAATAAAACGAATTTTAAATTTATAAACACTTATATTATTATTTAAAAAATAATTATTCGCACATTTTTTTTTAAAGAATTAATATCGATTCATTTTACATATTTTACCCATCAAAAAGAAATTTGTAAAGAGAACAAGAAAAAATAATTATTGTCCACTGTATTTTCAATTTTAAAAACTAATTTTTTTTTTATTAAAATTGACGAATTCGTAACGACATTTTTTAATTTTAAGTACAAGTAATTTTAAACATACATTATTTTATAACCAATGATTTTAAGCTTGCGTACTTAAATTTAATTACTGGTAAAAACTGTTCATTTTATTTGGATTTTTTGTTTGAAAAATGACTGCACCCTTTGGTGTTAAGCATCTGGTAAAACCAGTTTAAGACCATTGATTACCCTAAAATGTGCTAAAAGAGAGAATAATTTGAGAAATATTCTGAAATATATATATATTTTAAAAATAGGGAGAGAAAAAATTGAGTCACAAGGGGAAAAGTTCATTAAATAGAAAATGCATTTTGCTATTTGGAGATTATTTTACGAAGAAAATAGTAAAATGTTTTTAATTCCAGGAAAAATTTCGCAAAATAGAGGCCCGCTATATGGAGGTGTAACTGCATTTAAATTTGTAATATATTATAGAAATCTGATTCCTTCGTAGATCAAAATATGTGGAGAGTCGAAGTATAAAACATTAAAAATCTTCTACAATTACTTTGATTACCAGAGTAGGTAAGAAAAGCCGGTTCTGCGGTAAAGGCGCAGGCACAGGCGCAGGCACAGGCACAGGCACAGGCGCAGGCGCAGAGTTGAGTTGTTTTCCTCCTGTGGAGGCACAGGCGCAGGCCCGGAGTTGTTTCCCTTCTGTGGATGCTGCGTGGAGTTGAGTTGTTTCCCTCCTGCTGCTAAGTTGAGTTGTTTTTTAAATGTGTAAAAAAAGTTTATTGAAATGTTTAAAGTGCTCATGGCGCCACCTATTGGTTAAACTATACACTAATTATTAGATTTTAAAATGATTGAAAAAATAACGCTCAAATAAAAAAAAAATAATAAATCCAGATTCAAACTCACAGCCCCAGAACAAAATGTCTCCATAGGACAATAGTTTTTCAGTTACGCTAACCATTGTCCTATGAAGGCATGCAGACCTGAAGAAAACTTAGGTTTATATAATCTCATGAATTTAATTTTGCAGGCGAAGCAGATGGCGACATTTTCTTAATTAAAATGAAATAAAAAAATATTTCACTTATATTATTTTAATAATTTGTAAATTTTAATGCGGTATAATGATTACACATACACAGTAAAAATGTGACGTAGAATACTCGTAATCAGCGTGTGAACGGTTTACGATTGAACTTGTCTTAGCTTGTCTGATCTTGATTCTACAAGACGGCGACTGAATTCTACGTCAGAAATTATCTCAATGCTTAGAGCGGATGGATACATTGCTTTCAACCACTCAGCGAACTCCGTTCAAGTGTAATTCGGTCAATATGCTTTAGACCCTTGTCACATCTTAGGTTCAAGATTCATTTCGTTTGTCAGTACTGCGACGGACTGTATTCGAAAAGGAAAAAAAAAATTGACAATGTCTGAAACACATAGCGAACAACGAAAGCTTGGAAAGGTCGTGGAATCTTCTGCAAATAAGAAAGCAAGAAGAGAAGTTTCAAAAGTAAGTAACAAAATTAAATAAATTTGATATGTAATGTTTATAATGTTTTTTACACTTTTCTAATCCTCATTAATTTTGGTATATTATTTTCAGAAGTATGGAAAATTTACCGAGGATTGCATACCAGATGGAGTATTTCCAATTGGAGATGATGTTTTTGTCTTTGCAAGCATCTATTATGATTCCGTATCAGTACACATAAGGCGTTTCAAGAAGTATGGAAAAACCTACTACCCAACTCCTGAGGGAATAACATTAGACCCACAGTGGATCGAATATATCATGCGTAAAAAGAAAGTACCGGAATCACTGGAGGAATTACCAAGTGGACTTTTCCCTCCTGAACGGCACATTCAAATAACAAGTGAGAACTTCACTAATTTTACTTTTAAGCGCATTAAATACGGTCCGAATAAAGAGCCTACTTTTAAAGAAATCAGCATATCCCGAGAGCAGTGGGCTGAAATGATTGAAAAATATGGTGCTATTGAAAATGCCGTTATAGACAATGTATTTCTGTGTATGGACTTTTTAACTGCATATAAAACCTTCTGTGAAGGTCCCATAGAAAACGCATTACCTTTTTCTTTGGACGTTAGTCTGGGTCAACGATACTTGACGCAAATTTTGAAAAAATCTATTTGTAGCCTCCTGAACGAAAAAGGACTGAATCAACCTCAGAAACTCGCTGAGGAGTTATGGGGGAACCGAGAAGAAACATTTAATTCACATGTTTTGTCACTGGAAGCTAATGAGATAGCTGATTATTTTTATAATAATCTTTTTGAAAATGTACACTTTTTACTGTTAAAACCTGTAAATTATGTAACTGAAAATTTTTTGGAAAATCTTCGCTTAGATATTATTTTAAGAGAAGTAAGAGATATGTTATGTCCATCTGATTGTTTTGAATATTATGAGGATTTTGTTTAAAAAATATTGCATACTGACTTTATAAGTTTTACACAGTATTTTGTTCCTATAAATCTGAATAAAATGTTGTTTTTTTTTATGCTTGATTTGAGTTAATATCATTTTTGTTGTTTGTTAGTTTAATATTTGTGTTGAAATAAGTTTCACGTTTAAAAAACAAATAAGAGTATTTTGTATAAAAGTAAGGAAAATTTATGCTCATGCTTTTAAACATAATCCCTTTGCCTTTCCCAAAAAGTATAAATTGCATAACTATTCATTGTAATAGTCACTCAATCAAGTTCTGTTCGTCGGTAACAATGTATCAAGATTTAGCAGCGTTTTACGAAAATCCCGAAGTTCCAAGTAGCTTCGGAGGTGTGGAGGCATTACATCGCTCTTTAAAAGGGAAATATAGTAAAAAAGATGTAAAGCATTGGTTATCACAGAAAGATGCTTACACTCTTCATAAACCTGTTCGGCATAAGTTTCAGCGGAATCGAGTATTTGTAAGTGATATTGATCGTCAGTTTCAAGTGGATTTAGTCGATATGCAATCTTTAGCAGAATTTAATAAGGGTTATAAGTATTTGTTAACTTGCATTGATTTATTTTCAAAATTTGCATGGGCAATTCCTCTGAAAGATAAATTTGGAAAAAGTGTAAAGTCTGCGCTAGAAATTATTTTTAAAGAAAGGAAGCCTAAAGTGTTGCAAACAGATGCCGGTAAGGAGTTTTTAAATAAAGTAGTTCAAAATTATTTGAAAAATATGAGTGTAAAATTTTTTTCTACAAATAACGAAACTAAAGCTAGCGTAGTTGAAAGGTTTAATCGGACGTTAAAAACAAAAATGTGGAAATATTTCACTGAATTTAATACTAAAAATTACATTGACGTCATTGATAAATTAATGCACAGTTATAATCACTCGTATCACCGTTCAATTAAAATGGAGCCTGCTTCTGTAAGTAGGCATAACAGGAAGCAAGTATTAAATAATTTATATGGTGATCTAAGAAATGAGAAACCTAAAACCCCTAAATTTAAAATTGGCGATGTTGTGCGCATTAATAAGCAAAAACTTCTCTTTGAAAAAGGATATGAACAAAACTGGAGTCGAGAACTTTTCGCAGTTTATGAAATCGTGCAAAGAATTCCGATCGTTTATAGATTAAGAGACTTACAAGGTGAAGAGATTAAAGGTACTTATTATGAAGCAGAATTACAAAAAGTTGTCGACTCTGGTTTCTATCCTGTAGAGAACGTCATCAAACAAAGAAAAAGACGAGGAATCACTGAATATTTTGTTAAATTTTTAGGTTATCCTGAAAAGTTTAATGATTGGGTGACTGATATTCAAAAAGTATAAATAGTTAAATTTTTTTCTTACGGACTCATTTTCAAAATGTCTTTCTACGTAACATTACCTTCTGATAGCTCTATGCATTTCTTTCCAGAAAACAAAATATCTCATTTCAAAACTCAGTTACCCTCCCCCGTTTATTTAAATGGTGAATGGGAAGTGGGATTGTCTGAAATCATCTACCCTCATTCTTGGCTTAACGTAAATGAAACTAACAATTATTTTCGATACAAAGTGGGTGACGGTAATATTTCTTCAACCGTTAAGCAAACAATTGATGTGGGGTGTTATGAAACAATGTTTGATATTATATCAGCCGTACAGCTTGCTTTACCAAAAAATCCTAGTCGGTTCACAATAACTTACAATAAAGCATCGAAACGGGTGAAAATGAATGCGATTCGAGGTAGCAGTCTTCATTTAGAGAACTTAGGAGATCATAACGGGTAATATGAAAAGCGAATTCGTTGCTGATGCATGGTCTAATTTTTCGGTTTTTTACGTTTACTCGGATCTAATTTCACCTCAAATTGTGGGAGATACACAAGCTCCTTTATTACGAATCGTTCGAACTAAAGGTGAAGACGGGGAAACGATTAGTCAATATTATGATAGACCTCAATACTTACCTTTAGTGAGACACTCGTTTCAGACGATTCAAGCTGAACTGAGACTCAATTCAGGTGATTTTGTTCCCTTTGAAAGAGGTAAAGTGATCATAGTGCTTCATTTTCGCATGAGACAAATACTATAAATAAAGCAGTGCTTTTCTCATACCCTCATTTGAAGATAAAAGCGCCAAGATGAGCTTACCATACGTTTGCTGTACTAAAAGATTTGAGGACCATTATGCAGGTCAGATCGGCTCGGGTCTGACTCATTACAAGGGCATTAGTTTTCAAAAGGGTTATGGAATCGGAGGAATATTTCGCCGATTGTTTAGAGCGGCCTTACCTTTTTTAGTAAAAGGAGGTAAAACTATTGGAAAAGAAGTATTAAGGACAGGGAGTCGTGTTGCCTCTGATGTATTGTCAGGAGAAAAATTTAAAGAAGCCGTAAAAACAAGAAGCAGAGAAAGTGGGAAAAAATTAGCTCAGAAAGCTATTGATAGAGTTCAATCTATGGTGGGGAAAGGACAGTATAAAAGAAAGTGTAAGAAACAGAAAAAATTCATTTCATCCAAAGCACGTAAAGTGAGTGTACGCGATATTTTCGATTCGTAAAAAATGGCATTTATTCTCAAAGATTCTCCTGAATGTGTTAAATCTGAATTGGAACTTTTCAACTTACCCGGTACTCAAACAGTTATTCAAGATGGGCAGTGGAAACAATTTCACCCTCTTTCTAACGTTTTCGATAACGCACCTGTAGAATTTCACATTTCTGGAAGTGCAGAAGATTACATAGATCTCAGTCAAACACAATTATATGTAAAAGCGAAAATAGTAAAAGTGGACAATACACCTATTACTAAAGATGATACTATAGGACCTGTGAATTTATTTCTACATTCATTATTTTCTCAAGTAGATGTATCCTTAAATGATCGCGTGGTTTCCAATTCCAGTAATACATATCCCTACCGATCTTATATTGAAACTCTCTTAAACCATGGATACGACAGCAAAACTTCCCAATTAACGGCTGAACTATTTTACAAGGATTCTGATGATGGTCTCAAGAAAAGAACTTAATTTTTTAAAGAAAGTGCAACTGTAGACATGATTGGTTGCATACATTCAGATTTATTTCATCAAGATCGTCTTTTACTCAATTTAGTGGATTTAAAAATAAAATTAATACGAAGCAAACCCGAATTTTGTTTGCAAGGATCTGTAGGATTTAAAGTTGTTTTGGATCATGTTTCTTTATTCATACGAAAAGTTCGCGTGAATCCTGGAGTTATTCTTGGTCATGCGAAAGCGCTGGAAAAAACAAGTGCAAAATATCCCATTAACCGAGTTCTGTGCAAAGTGTATTCGATTCCTAAAGGAAGCATGTCTTTTATTCAAGATAACATATTTTCAGGCCAAATGCCGAAAAAAGTTTTTGTAGGATGTGTTGATAATGAAGCTTTTCACGGCGCATTTTCAAAATCTCCCTATGAGTTTAAACATTTTAATTTAAATTTTGTTGGAGTGTATGTGGATGGACAACCGGTGCCTCACAATCCATTAGAACTCGATTTTTCTAAAGATCAATACATACGTGCCTATCAAACTCTATTCGTTGGGACAGATCGAATGGGTCAAGACAGAGGTATATTTATTTCTAGAAAAGAATATAAAGATTCAAATACATTATTTGGATTTAACCTCTCACCAGATTTATGTTCCTCAGGAGAACATTTATAAGTTTGATAAAACATAGCAATTTGCGATTAGAACTAAAATTCAGCAAATCTTTAGAACAAACCGTATGTGTTATCGTTTTCGCCGAGTTTGAAAATTTAATCGAAATAAACAAATCGAGAAATATCTTGTATGATTTCGGAAATTAAAGAATGGATGGAATGCAACTGTTTACAGTCTTATCTCAAGAGAAGGCCACGTCCCCCTATTTCCAAGGTGTTTATTCTAGAGATACAATCCCTCCTCTGCAAGAAAACATGTGTGCTATTGTAAATTCTGATGACTCATCGCAGCCTGGAACCCACTGGTTAGCATTATTTGTGAATGATAAAAGAGAATTAGAATTTTATGACTCGTTTGGACAACCTCCTGCATTCTATAACATTAGTACTACTACCTATTTAGATGTATTATGGAATTCCAAAGTGTTTCAATCACCAACATCCAATGTTTGTGGACAATACTGTATTTACTTTTTATTCAAACGCAGCCAAGGCTATTCTATGCATTATATTTTAAATCAATTGTATATAAATGATTTTATTATGTATCAATTTGTAAAGAAGCGATATGGTGTAAGATTTGTGTTTAGAAAATAAAAAAATAAAAAAAAAATGGAATGAAACTAAATATTTGTGTCTTTTATTTTTTTTCTATTATATTCTTTTATTTTTCCCTAAAAAAATTACTATTTTTTTTCTATGATAAATTTTTTTTTCTCAAAAAAAAAAATTAATATAATTTTTATAATAATTTTCCCCTTAAAAAATTCATATTTTTTTCTATGATAAAATATTTTTGTTCCCTAAAAAAATTAATATTTTTTTTCTATGATAAATTTCTTTTTCTCAAAAAATTAATATAATTTTATTTAATTATCATCTATTTGAAACTTTTAAATTTTATTAAATAAGTATATTTTCACCTGCAAAAGAAAACTGTTCAAATCATAAAGAGACATTTTCTTTAAATCAAATGATTATCATTTATTTCAAAGTTTCAACCATGCATTTCGGCGAGCATACATTATTGGTTTTTTGATAATTTTGTTATTCTTATACAATTTTTTATTTACATCTAGATGTTTCGGTAAATTTACATCATTCAAAGCACTTAAAAATACATATCTTCCTTCAGGTGCCGATTTTCGGTTCCGTAGAAAATCATTTACGAGGAATACAATATTACTTCCTGGAATAACAGTATTTTTGTAAATAATTTCACCATCAGAATTCCAACTGAAAGATTCTTGAAGCTTTAAAAACTGGAAAATATCTTTTGCTTTTTCTTTATACCTAGGTGGAACAATTCTAAAAATTTTATCCTCTAACACTCCTTTTTCTGTCTTCACATTCTGCCCTTTCTCTGTCTTCACTATTGAACCTTTTAGATTTTCGTTTAATGATTCCATTTCTTGATTTTCCGATACAGATGTTTCAGTTGGAATTGATTCGGACTCTTTTCGATTTTCAACAGAAAAATGTGTATATTTTTGTAAAACTTGTAGATAGAGTATTGCTTTTTCTTCTTCAGTTAAATCCTTATTATGGAGAATGTTTTTCATACGTTGATCAAGTTCCGATAAGTGTTCCGCTACTTGAGCTCTTTCTTCGGGTACCAGTACAAATTTTTTGCTAAATTCCATTTTGAATTAAAGAGCTGATAACGGAAATAGCTGCTGGTAATAAAATAGATAGGAATCCTTCTCCTTTTTGAATTAAAATTTTCTTTTTCTCGTAAAGAGGTGTTTTTTTGTTAGAAAGCTTTCTTAAGCTTTCTTTATAGGGAGATAAGCGATTTTTTTTAATTTTAGTCAACGATATGTTACCACATAAAACATTCAGCACGCACTCACACAAAGTTTTTATTTCTTTCTTTGAACACTTTTTCAAAATAGATTTTGAGTTTTTTGTTTTAGAAATTAATTTTAAGAGCTCTAAAGTTTGTTCAGAACACACTGGCATCTTGCGAACTAATGAATATTCATCTAACAATTTGAATCTATTTATTTGTTTCAAAGTAATGGGTTATCGAGGTTGATATACATAAAAAACATCTCCAGGAAACATACCTGTGCGCACACGCAAGGATTCATCAGTTTCAGGTTTTAAATCAATAAGTAAGTATCCGTACGGCTTTGATGTGGTATCTGTGTAACATTCTTGAAAAAATTTCACTTTACGAGGATATAATTGGCGCCCTAAATGTGTAATTTGGGATTGATCTCTTCGATTCTTAAATAATACAAGATAATGAGCGTTTAAGGAAATTTCTCTAATTTCTTTCCCTTTATGAAAAATATTCTGTACCACAAAAATTATACTCAAATTTCTGTGATGTGAATATTTTACAAATAATTTTGTTAATTGGGGATCATTCCCTAACTCGCCCATAAGATCATCTATAACAATTAACGCATCCGAATACTGGTGCACATTAGATGGAATACCTTCATGAAAGGAAATATTCGACATTTCTTCATATAACTTTTGATAAACCCATAACACCAAACTATTTTTTTAGGAAAAGGTTTAATCATTTTATTTTCAATTAATTTTTTAACGAACTGACTTTTACCGCTACCAGATGGTCCAGCCAAGATTAAAGTAAATGGATGAACCAATTTGAGAGAATCCATGATTAAACTAAATAATTTTTATCAATGCTGCTGCTATTTATACTACGAGACAGTTAATTCTATAAATTTTATTTTGCGTGATAACAAAAAGAAAATTCATAAATTCTTTCCCCTGTCCATAATCATATTATGTTGTATCCTGCATTTTCAAGTTTTGATTCATTATCAGATAAAAGTGAGACCATTCAGTACAGTATTTTCTCATAGTATTGTAACAAGGTAGCATTGATCCCCTATTTATGTCTAGTTTGATGGATTAGAGCAGCTTGGAGGCAAAACACGTGGTTTTCATTGTTTCGTCTCGACGTCAGTGGGTCTGTGGTTTGAATGGGCAGGACGAAACCCCCCTGCTGATCTATTCACATACCCTGTCTGACTTTGTAGACTGACGCCTCGGAAAACGGCGGGTGGTAAGGGGTCGGAGCGTGACGTGTGCAGATTTCCACTGCGCCAACCAATGAGAAGTGATGAGGGGCGTGTTGCGCCTGCGCCTGTGCCTGTGCCTGCGCCTGGCCTGCGCCTGCGCCTGCGCCTGTGCCTGCGCCTTTACCGCAGAATCGGCTTTTCTTACCTACTTACCAGATTACTTTGAATGCAGCGTAGTGAGTGAGTGTTCATGAAGCACCATAAATCAAAACGAGGGCTATTGGCGACGGCCCTTGTTTTTTTTTACCCATGATCAAATGACGAGGATGACACCTGTGTTGACAACCCCTCTCCGAACACTCTACACCACACCACCGGGAGGACTTTAAACCATGACAGGTTTAACATGCCTCAACCACTCTACGTAGCGGGTCCTCAGTGGCACTGGGGCTCGAACTCCTTACACGCTGGCAACGAGCTCCTAGAAAACAGAGTAAAAGTCGAACTGTAGTCTCCATATTTATCATTAATTTAACAAACCGTACCACACAATTCAACCACATCCACATTAAACCATTTTAACTCAATGAACTGTTAAACCATAGGTCCCCAACCTTTTCGAACTGGCGCCCCCTTTTCTAGTAAATATTTTGATACCACTCCCTCCCACTTTAGAGAAATAAGAGTGAACATAATACATGGTGAAAAACGAGTTAAATTTTTTTAAATACTTTATTTTACTAATAGAATATATTTTTGACTTTAATTTTTTTAAAGCCCTATTTTTTTTACTTGCGAATCTGAAATAGCTATTGCCACAAATATATCTAAATGTGTAATATCATATATTTTTGTCATCGATAGGACATTGATGGAATTGAAATGAATTTTTTCTTCGTTTAAAAAAGTGGAATAAAAGTTTTACCTTACTGTTATAAAGACAGGCAAGGGTTTTGATGATACGAAGTAATTCATAATAAACTATTACTTTCAAAATAGATGTAAATTGACAGTTTCATCCTTTAAAGAATTACACGTTAATTCCTGGTTAACCTATTTAAGTTATTTTGGATAATATACGTAATGAATGCAGTGGGCAAAGCATTTTTCCTACTGCTCACAGACAAAGACAACACGTGCTTTACAGAAATTAAAATGCACTTTACCTTTCAATTTAATGTAGGTCTGAATGTAATGCAATTTAAGTTTTTCATCCACTTTCCGAACCACCGAAATATGTGAATTTTCGTACACGTGATATAGAAATGGTTTAAGACATACAATCAACATAAGTAAACAGTATTAAAGTTTTACTCTTGTTAGTACAAAATCAGCGTGTTTTTTAAACTATATTTGGTTAATATCTCTGCCCAAGCCCCTCCGTGCCATCTCAATGCCCCCTAATTTTCTCTGGGTCTTTTACTGCCCCCCTGAAAGCCTAAAACGCCCACAAGGAGGCGTTATCACCCACTTTGAGAACCTATGTGTTAAACAAATCAATTTCAGTTTGGATAAAATTTGTCAGTAATATTTCAATGCATCAATGTCTTAAGCCATACGTATATTTCAACCCAGATATATGTTCTTTTTTCAGAACTTTTGAAAAATCGGTGATTAAATAATTAACAATTAAAGAGTGAAACATTTCATGGCTTCTATCTATTTTTCATTTAATAATTTGTGTTTAGGTATCCAAATTAAAATGTTTTCTGGATATACAAAGCTATTTATCTATTTATGCATACATGAACACTTTCGGATATAATTGCATTTCTACTGGATTTATATATTTTCTTTTAAATCAATATGTAATATTTCACAACTAGAACAAATGAATCGAATAATTAAGCAGGAACAATCTCAAATTAAACCGGATATTTGTAGTAGTTTATATATTTCCTTTAATAGAGGGTAATTTTGAATGAGAAAAGAAAAGTATTTCAATGATTTGGTTGAACAAATTGGCAGGTACACGTACCTAAAGCATTTTTTAATTTAACACAGAGTGGATTTCATCTAAATTACTCTTCATCTTTATCTGGAATATTTTCTTTCGTCAAGTTTAATATTCTTTATTTCATTGTTTTGTAATCTTTGCAATTAAAAAAATTCCACTATCCATTATTGCAAGCACATTTCGCAATCCTTTTTATTTCTGCTCCTTGAATTCAATTGAATTTCTAGAGAAATTGCTTGCTATTTATAAGAGAACACCTTTTAAATTACGTTGAAAATAGGGAAAGGAATTAATCAGAAGTTTATTTCTAAGAAACAAACAAATAATAACAGAATTAGAATGCTCTGAAAATATTTCGTTCAAGTTTTCTATTTATTTTTATTTACAAGAGAGCTACATTAATAACTTTTTTAAAGGCTACGCCGTTATTGTATACGTATATATATGTATATATACATACACATGTATACATACATATACATACACATGTATACATACATATAC
This sequence comes from Trichonephila clavata, assembly GCA_019973975.1. NCBI lineage: Eukaryota > Metazoa > Arthropoda > Arachnida > Araneae > Nephilidae > Trichonephila > Trichonephila clavata. The sequence goes on from BMAO01028671.1 coordinate 118,969, forward strand.
ATACATGTATGCATACATATACATACACATGTATACATATATATACATACACATATATACATATATATACTACACATATACATATACAAATATACATAGATACTAATCGTTACCACACCTGCTTCACTGAATATTTCATATTTTATGATTTAATATATTGCGTGTTTTTAAGTTGTTGATATCTTAGTCCTAGCATAAGCTTTTAACTGTATTTGCAAGCATTCTGATAACTCTTGCCTCTTGCTTTAAAAAAGGTCAATTTCTAAGACGGAAGTATGTTTCTCTTTTACGCCTCCGTAACTTCTGTTCCCCCCTCCCACTTTGGGTATTAAACTTCAGCAAAACTCGTTCGTAGCGGGTATCTATTCAACAAGAGAAACAGGCCTCACAAATTTAAAGACTGTAGGTTTTATAATTTAAAATAAGGAATTTGTTTTTATTTTTAAAAGCCTCGTTATTCCTGTCCACCCTTTATTCCCTTATCGGGAGTCGGTCTCTTCAAAACCCGTTCTTGACGGATCTCTGTTCAATAAAAGAAATATGTCTGCCTCTACCAAATTTCAAGTCTGCATGTCTAAAAGCTCTGGAGAGTGTTAGTGAGTGTTAATCGCTTTTCTCACATACATATATATATATTCTCAATTATGTATGTGAATGTGAGATAATTCATGTGATAATATTCAAATTTGTTAAGAAAATTTTTTCATTAAAGAGAATGGAATCTTTATTTTTCACAGGATTTCTTATCCTGAATTCTATCTTTCATACAGTTATTCATTTTCCATACTTTCAGAGAGTGACCCGTGTGGGTACTCAATTTTGATGAAAGAGCACGCTGCAGCAGATTGATGTTGTTTCACTTTGTAAATTAAATCATTATTCCATTTTCAAAAACTTATTCTATCTGAAAAAGGCTTTATTTTTTTAAAAACATCTTAACATTTTTCTTTCATTCTATCGATGTAATATTATCATTTACCCAAACATGGCACTGTTTTTAAGTATGAAACTAGCTTTAACATCGCCGCTTCGTGTCACAGCCACCTCTTTGGATCATTGCCAGCGCTTTGTATTCCTCTCACTGGGAAAAAATGCTCAATAAAATAAAGTACTAAACTGAAAAATAGCACCCACATTAGAAAAGGAAACACATTTCTGGCAGTTTCTGCTTCATGTCAAATTCTTTTAATGGATTATGAATTTATATTTTTTTGTTTTCATTTTAAGGATTTGATTAAATTTAAATTAATTAATCTTGAGAAACAGCTGTATGTTAATGAATTATAATTATTCCGAAGGTTACACATATTTGTACCAATATTATCATTTAAAATAATTATCAGTCACAAAAAGTAAATTTAATAAT
>BMAO01028672.1:0-22132 GCA_019973975.1 Trichonephila clavata
TGATTTTATTTTATGGGCCATCTTATTAGCTTTATAAAAATATCAAGTTTATCACTTTCAGTTCTTTAAAACAAAAACTATACAAGTGTTTTAGCAAAAGCAGATGTCATTACTTTAACCAAGATGTCATACTTTAAAACGCGTTTTACTCAAAATGTTTTTTTAAATAATCAATCGGGGCAGCGATTGCTAAAAAGGTTTTGAACATAATTAACTGAAGTTTTTTCTGTAAGTTCTGTATAATAGTAGAATTGTTTTAACCTTCAGATTTATCAATCACTGTTTTATTATAAAATTTACAGTTCCTTATGTGAATATAATCACTGTTTTTTTTAAGTAATTTCATGTAACTGAGATAAAGTGCTCAAGTTTTTGTAAAAAAAAGAAAGTATCTCTTATCCTGAAGGTCATTTCAAAAATGAATAATATAGCAACACATTAGATTGAAAAAATTGAAACTTTGTTCATAAACCTGTGGTACAGAATGGACCACGTTTATGCTATTTTTTGTCAATTTTTACCTATTTTTTCCCATTTTAGTAATAATATCTTTTTCTCTTCTTAATTTTAGCACATTTTTCTTAAAATTTCTCAACAAATCTAAAAATAATAAAAAAATCCCTATTCTTCCTTTTTTAAAAAAATAGTTGTCGCAACCAGTCGGATAAATTAAACATACATTTTTTTAGAAAATTGAAATTTATGCAAAGGAAATCTAATGTTTAATTGTAAATCTGTGTTTAAAAGTATTTAGATTATATATTGTCACTATCTAAATGTAAAGGTAAATTATTTTAAATACTTTGTTAAAAATGCTTTTATTAACTTTTGCCAAAATACTTTCAAAATATAATTTTATAAATTTTTTTAATTATTTTCAAACATTTCAAAATATATTCAAAGATTTATCTGCATCAATCTATAATTTTTAACTAAGATTTTATGGATTTAACTGTCTTAGGAATTTTAAATAAATTAATGATCTTAAAATATAGTAAATAAAAATGTATTATGTCAAGAATTTTTTCACATTAAATCATTGCAATAAATTTTAGTCGATTTAAATAAATTTATCAACAAAGATCAGATTGTTTCTATTTATATTACATATTAATTTCATACCAAAATGGATAAATATCGTTTACTTCTATAAGAAATCTTAGAAGTTCTGGAAAGTTCTTCAAATTATTAAACACATATAATAATTATTCATTTCATACATTCCCAGATGTTATTAGTTTAGGCTATTTCCTGGATAGTATCCTTAGTTTTACAGAGAACATATGCTATTATTATGCGATTTTTTTCTAAAACACTGTACTTTTAAGATCTCACTCAGTATATATAATATCAGACATCAGATGAATATGCTTTTCTGTGGGTAGCCTAGTGGTTCGAGCTTTGGACTCCAGACCAGAAGGCCTGAGTTCGATGCCCGATGCCACTAAATGCCCTCCGAGTACATACGGAGTACATGCTCCTTAAATATGTGGGTCTGAATGGTGTTACCATCTATCTTGTTATACCGAGTAAAATCGTTCTGTCACCTTCATGGAGCTCAAAGCTTAGGCTAACGGCATGCGTAAAATTCGAGCCTTTAGCCGCTATGAATTTCGTGGGCCTTGATATGATGTTACTGTCGATCAAATGGCATAAGCAACAACAACAACAATGATATCTACTTTTAAGTTGTTTCTTAGATTTCCGAATTTTTTTCGAAGAATGTTTCAATTGCCATCCATCCGGTACAGTGGTTAGTGACGCTGACTCCGGTGCAGTAGCGTCACTAACCACTATACTGGTCACTAACCACTATATATCACCACAGTCTGGGTTCGATTCCCGGAGAAGGCATGGATGTTTGTGTTGTAATTCTTCTTTCCTTTGTGATATGTGCTTCACGTTTGCTTATGTAAGCCCCCGTGTGATACTTTGTGGTGCACGAGTTTATAAATTTTGTCAATAAAAATTTTTTAAATTAGTCATTTTGAAACAATAATGTATGTTATAATTATTCGTAAAATCAATTAAATACTTGAAATTAATTCATAATTATAAAACATTTTCTTTGGGTTTATCAGTTCAAATTATAAAAATGTCTTCAACAATAAAACATTAACAAACCTAAACTAGGTTACCAATTTGTAAGATTCATGAAAAAAGAATAATAATTAGTTATTAGTAATAAATATAAGGAAAAATATGAGAGAATAGAGGCTGCAGAAAAATTTGTTTAAACTTCAAAAATTCGTAAGAAAGGGAGAAATGATACTAAACAAGTGTAATTTGTAAGAAAAGGCCATCAAGGTAATAGATTGCTTTAGTGATAAACAATTTTTTGGGGGTTAAAAAAATCACTGGTAGAGAACACTGACAATCCAAAACACAATACACAGTACAAAAGAAGGCTGCTTCTTATTATTTTTGCAATAATAATTGTTACACATAACCTCCAGACACAACTAAGGCGACCATGCAATACCGCAACCTCTAACCATCACTTTGCCAGAACCTGCTTCTCAAACTACATTTACAACACAATATTCGATCAAAATTTTCATCTCGCACCTCTCCATACAATAACAATATATTGAATTCAACAATACAATACATTGACGCTAAAGCTACAATACGATTTTAACTTCTTAAATGTCTCCTTCAGCCACAGCGTTAATTTCACTAGACGTATAAATACCATTTTCTAAAGTACTCGTATAATCTTTTCTGTTCACTGCTATCCATAAAATTATTCCGAAGGCTTTGGAATGCAACAAAAGGAACTTGACAATATGTGTGCGAAGGATTTACTTACTTCAGAGGATTTTCTTTTTTATTCCTTTTATTTCCCACCCCAATACATCACATACGCATGCCTCCGTGGAAAACGGCGGCATTGAGGAGTGAATTGTGCCACTTTCAATAGGCAATTAAGAGAATTAATTACACTGCTTGTCACCGTAAATGCAACACCCTGAAGGAAGCATGCAAATAACATGACATTTACAACATGCCTTAGCGGAGGGGAGATATGCAAATGATTAGAATTTCAGCGCAGACACACATCACGCACGCCTGTGGCTACACCTCAAAGCGCTATTTAAGGCTTGGAGATTTCGACGACTTCAAGTTCGGCAAATGTGTTTCACTTGTAGTTTTTTCAAAAAACGATCAGTTATGTCTCGTAGAAAACAGCGATCAGCTTTTGATCAAGTATCCGAGTTCGACAGAGGAAGGATAGTGGCCTACCGAGATTGTGGATTACCTTTCAGGGAAATCGGTAGTCGCGTGTTGGACGAAACCAAACAAATGCAATGCGGATATGTGACCGTTGGATGCAGTAGGGTATGACAGACCGACGCGGTCGATCACATCCACCTCAGTGCACCACTTCACGTGAGGACAGGAAAAATGTGCGCATGGCAGTGACGGATCGCTCAGTCACATCATGAACCATAGCACAGCACATTGAGTCTGTAACGCATCATTCAGTGTCTGCGCGTACGATTTGACGCCGTGTACAGCAGAGTGGTCTGTCCGCAAGACGTCCATTGCTTGGTCTACCTTTGACGCAGAACCACAGACGTCTCTGCCGAAAAAAGTGCGATGAAAGAAGGATGTGGGCGGCAGAATGGAATGAAGTTGTCTTAACTGACGAGTCACGCATCTGTCTGCAACACCACGATGGTCGGATTCGTGTCTGGATACACCGTGGAGAGAGGATGCTGAACAGCTGCGTTATGCACCGCCACACTGGTCCTTCACCGAGTATTATGGTATGGGGTGGTATTGGATATCACTCTCGCACTCCTCTAGTACGCATTGCCGGTACTTTAAACAGCCAGTGCTACATCTCCGAGGTGATGGAGCCAGTTGTCCTTCCTTACCTTCAGGGCTTGGCCACATCCCTATTTCAACAGGATAATGCGTAACCGCACGTGGCACGCATTGCCAAAGGTTCTTCGTCAATCACCAGATTGAATTGCTTCGCTAGCCGGCTCGCTCTCCTGATCCTTCGCCGATAGAAAACATGTGGTCTATGGCTGCTCAACGTTTGACCCAGATTACACCCCCGGCTGCCCCACCAGATTAACTTTGGCAACGTGTGGAAGCTGCTTGGTCCGCTGTACCCCAAGAACACATCCAAAATCTGTTTGAATCAATGCCGAGGCGTGTGGCAGCGGTGATCTACAGCAATGGCGGCTACTCTGGCTTCTGATTTTGGCAGGAACCACACTTCACAGAAGTCCATAAATTTAATCATTTGATACTTGGTCAACATGTTATCTACAAAATAAATTTTGTTGTGCTATATCTTGTCTTTGTTGCATTTACGGTGGCCAGCAGTGTATAAACCATATAAATTATCAAGATAAGTATTAATAATTTTTGTGTATAATTTTATATATGACAAGCCAATGGGTAAACTTGTAATTTTTTAACATTTTTATCTTATTATATTCTCAAATTAATTATAAAATAAATAATTTTTAAAAACCTGATCTTGTAATTATACTTTCCGTTTCTACGATCCCTCTTGGAGGAGACAGGAGTAATTTCGTAAAGATGAAGCAAAATAGTTATCGACAAAAATTCTTTTCAATTACATGTTCCTTTTTTGTTAAAAATCACTGAAAATTAATAGCATACGCAATGCGTATAACATTTTTTTTTTCCAAATGGGTTGGGTTTTGCACACGCGTCATTTCCTCCAAGTGTGAGACCCATTTCAGTAATGGCTTCTGCTGCCAAATTTGACGCTTGAATTAATTTAATTGAAGCCCTTGGAGGAATCTCAATACTACCATTATTTAATTTTGGCGAGAGTACCAGAGCAAAATTAATGCTCAAGAATCTTTTACATGCCACATAATCATATGACATACGTGTGTACCATTTTCATGTCCAGAAAATTTGTAAAATCCAACCAGGATCGAACCTGCAACCTTAGACTTACGAGTCGAGTATGCTATCTCCAAACCCCAGAGCCGATAGGTGACATAATATAGCAAAATATATGTATATAAGGCGTTACCATTCAAAGAACGTATTTTTAAGGCAACACAGTTAAGATTTTACATACAAATAATATTTCCGAAATGTGAAGTATGTAAATCTATTACATACCAAAGAAAAATTTTAATTATTTAGTTATTAAGGAAATTTCACAAAGATATTGTTTGAAAATTAAAAGCAAAATCCTCCAAAACTGGAATTTTCTTTTTTGTTTAATTTAAATACATTTATGTGTGTATATAATTCTATAAATTCATATCTACTGCTTATTCTGTGGGTAAATTTAAAAATTCAATTTACATTTCGTACACACATATGTCTTACTCTAAATGTGCTTTATTTTGTCAGTAAATTTTGTAATTTGGAAAGACATTTCAAGGGAAAAGGTACATTCTCGAAATAAGAACAAAATATAAATTAATTTAAAATCTTTGGTATATAAAACAAAAGAACATCACAAAATAAATTTCAATATAAAGGAAAAATATTCAAAACTCTCGTTTTATCATTGTTGTATATACTTTTTCTTTGCATTTTTTAAAGATTGATGTTTAAAATTTTGTTCAATTTTGTAATTTATTTAATCTACCTACATTTCATAGAAATATTTCAATTTTTATTCATAAAATACTTTCCACTAATAATTACCTCAAGTTTAATGTACATAACTTCATTAGCATACATAATACACGCTGCAAAAATCTATGAATAACTTCTGATATAAATTTTTAATTCTTAATTGCAAAATTTTTCGCTATTCTAAAGATTATGCATAATGAATGCTTCAGGCGAGAAAATGCATTCTGTTTTACATTTTATAGATTTGATTTTCATCTTCATATTTTACTAATTTTTTTCCATATTTTCTCTATCTTTAATAGTTCATTGCGTCTAACTACATTATACTTTATTAAGTAACCGCGTCGTGTGTATAAAAATTGTTTATACTCTTCAATGCATCTAATTATACAATACTTTCTTAAGCAACCACTTCGGTGCTGTGTGAATAAAGTAGTTAATACTTAATTGAAAAATCTTGTAAATATTTTAATATAAATTTGAAATAAAGGAAGGTTTTTAAGTACATGGTAAAAGATTAGAGACATAATATTCTTAAGAATTCACAATGTATGTTTTAAAATATATTTTCTAAAGATGGTAAATTTATCAACTCAAATATACAATTACGAAAGAACTTCTTTAAAAATGTTTCGTAAAAAGTTGTAGTATTCTTACAAAAAGAAAAAAACCTTGCATTTTCCCAATAACTTTAAATATATATAATAAGACAATAACTTTAACAAATAATTTTTAATGAAAGAAATATATAAAAAAAAAAAAAATTATACATAAATAATATCTATAATATATATATATATATATATATAGTTCTTTCCTTAAAAAATTATTTGTTAAAGTTAATGTCTTGAAATAGGGAGAAATTCGTAATTTAGAAAACAGATACATATTTTATAAAATAGTAAGGTTATATAAAGGAGAACTGTGGAAGCTGTATATGTTATGATATTAATATCTCAAAGCTTTATAGGAAAAAGAAAAATCACTGCCTACTAAAAAGAAAACATTCTAAATTTAATTACTGAAATAATTTTGAAAAATTTCAACGTAAATTCTATGTCCTGCTTAAAGAATTTAACAAATACCAAAGGGAAACAGATTTCTCTACAATATTTACTCTTTTTTCTTGTCTGTCAGCAAATAATACGAAAAAATTCAAACAAAAAACATAAAGGACATTTTCAGCAATCGTATACTTTAATGTTATAATATCAGTTTATATAGTTTATAGTTAATATATTTATGCTACTAGCATTTTTTAAAGAAAATTGTTCATTCGATGTAGACGTTATTCCCTTGAAAATTTATTTTAGTGTATGAGAATTTTTTTCTGTTATTTTCTGTTATGCGTGGGATGGAATATGAGAACGAATTTATTCAAATAAATACTGATAGTTGATAAAATGATGACGAAAATATATTTAAAATGATGATAATATATTTAAATTTTTCCATAATACAAATAATATAAATATAAATAATAAGTAATATAAATAACAACAAATATTATTATTTATAATAAATAATATAAATGAAAATAAATGTTATTATTTATAATAAATTAATTTAAATTAAAATTAAAACAATAATATAAATATGATAATAATAGTATAAATGCTATTTATAGTATTATTATTCCTGAAATAATGTTATTAAATATAAATATAAGTACAAATTTCTGAAATAAAGAATGTTAGTAAGAGGGAAAATATTATATTTATAAATGTTTAAATAGTTTAAGTTTATAAGCTCTAGAAAAAGCGTACAGTCTTAAATCTGCATGATCAAGATCTTTTCTTTATTGTATAGAAATATATAAGCAGAAATAAAAAAAAAGGTTTATTTGAAAACCTACGTTATTTGTTGCCACGTACTTATATATATATTAATCTCGAATTATTTTTCACATCTGTAATATTTTTCTTTATTGAATATTACTCTGTATAATTTAACTGTTATATATATATTATCATTTTCTCCTAAATTGCATTAAAGAGTGAAATTTACATTAATATTGTGTTTGCAATTCCAATGAAAAAATTCAAATTATCTCTTAAAGCACAAAACACTATAGAGAAGTTTTAATATTTTTAAGCTAATAAGGCCTCGTTTATTATATACCGCTAATAGTATATTTTATATTAAAAATGCAGGATATTTTCAAAGAAAAACATTAGCCATTATGAATTTTTTATGAAAAAATACACCGCCATAAATCGACATTCTCAATCGATACTTATTTCTGAAATGTGACATGATCATTTGGCTCTAACGTACAAAAAATATTTCAAGATGAGATAATTCTTTGGTATTCTTATATAACTTTTATATGTGAGTTTGCAGTAATCTTCTATTTTTCATTTCAGTAATGATTATTCAGTCGTTAATTATATTACAACCTTACTGATATTTAATGATATTTTTAATATAAATTCAATTTATTTTTACAATGCTTAACCAACAATACATTTTGTTTTCATTTTTTTAATTACTTCTTTCTTTCTTTTTTACCATTTATATCTTCTTGTAAATGCTTTTTAATTTAGACCAGTGGCTCTCAAACTATGTTTATGGACCCCTTCTGAGCTAAATATTTGATCATGAATTCTTAAATGAAATAATGCATAATAATAAAAAAAATCAAATTTAACTTTGATGTTCTGCAAATGGTAAATGAAAATGAAAATGACATTAAAAAGCAATACATAATAAGACTATTTTACAAATGAACTTCAATGAAAATATAACTTCGGTTAGTACATTTATGTACCAGATATCAGTCGTATTCAAAATTACTTATATAATGTACTTTATCTTCTTAGCAATGAAAACAACTATACTGATTTCAGTCCTCGAACCATTCCAACACAATTCGAACTGTGACATGAGGTATTTTCCTGGCGGAACATTCAATTTCCAGATGGAAAATATACACTATGTAAGGGTGTAATTGATCCACAGCTGTGCTCAGACAGTAGATAGTTTTCATGGCCTGTTCTATCACAACTAAGGGTCCCAAAGTCAATCATGAAAACGTTTCTTAAAGCACATTTCTACCACCTTCATTCTTTGTATGACCTTTAGTAAATGGCAGAAGCAAGTATTCGCCTTCTGTCCCCCTACCCCACACTATTTGATAATTGAAAAATCGTGTTTCATTCAACCAGGCAACTCTTCTCCTGTCTCTATGTTCCCGGGCCCATACTAGGCTTAGCTGGCAATGATACTTGGTCATTAGAGACACACGAATTGGACGCCTGAGCACAGTCTGATACCTAATCAATGTCCACTGAACTGGGAGTTCAGAAACACTTACACATGGAGCTACATTGTATTGGGCTGTCAACTGTCGCCACCTGGTTCCGATTTTGCTTTACCGAGCTCAGTACTGGGCTAAAATTCGAAAGATAAGCCAACCAATGTACAAGGGGTGATCAAATGAAAAGGTACGAAACGACATAAAAATGAAACAGTTAAATATTTGCATATTCCGCCAAGGGAGAATGTAGCGAGACATCTCGGGATGCCATTGGAGACTCTGACTGGGATCGGAGCATGCGCGGGAGCCCGCATGTGCAGGAGAGAGCAAAGGATCTTATAAAAAGCGGCGTCCAATTGATGCGAGCACAGAATTACTCGAGCACAGAAAAAGCATTAACTCCGATGTGTACTGTGAGACACTCCGACGCCTACGCAGGCCCATCAAGAACAAAAGACCGGGGCTGCTCACGGAGGGTGTGGTTCTGCTCCATGATAACGCGCGTACACACGTCTCCAGAGTCACACAAATGGAACTGGACAAGTTCCAATGGGAGACGTTGGACCATCCGTCCTACAGTCTGGACATGTCACCCTGCGATTTCCATGTGTTTGGTCCACTGAAGAAACACCTGAAAGGAAAGCGCTTCAACTCGGATGACGTACTCAAGGACACTGTGAAGGTCTGGGTCTCGTCACAGCCACAGGAATTCTGGGAACAAGGAATCCTGCGGCTTGTTCATCAGTGGGATCGTTGTGCTCAGGCCTATGGTGTATATTTTGAATAAAGTCTATATTTGTACCCACCGTGTCGTTTCGTACCTTTTCATTTGATCACCCCTTGTAACTCAAAAAGCCCAAGCGATTGGAGGAGGTTAAGTTTCCCTGCGGGAAACAGGCACTCCGTCACCATTATACCATTCTATACCGAGCTGTATAGTCTTCAATGTTATTTTTCTTTTTGAACGTGAGGTCATTCAACAGTTCGGTGTCTTCTGCTGGTTTCATTGCGTCATTTATCCACTTTTTATAAGTACTAACAACGAAAGACCGTGAATAAGCCACCAGTCAGGCAGATTCGGAAATACCCATTCCGAGTCTTCGGACCATTACAATCTGCCATACATCAAATTTGCTTAGATCAGCAGCTTTGCCATCTTTCGTAAGATTGAAAAAGGGCAAGAATGATCCCTTTTCTTCTCCAGCAGCAGTTGAGTACCGCTCCCTCTTAATCTCGTGCCCTCCATGTCATCCAGTTAATTTTTTCGAGAAATGCTGGGTTGTTCATAATGTTTTGGCTCGACACACAGTGTATATATTCTTCTGTAACAGTTTAGTTGATTAAACTATTTGATTACACGGCAGAATAAGTATCTTTTACATTTTTCAGTTCTTTGTTATTGTCTTAATAAGCATACAATTATGTAATGCTTTTTAATTATTCAATAATCAATTACTCATATTATTACGAGGATTGATCAGGAAAAAAAAGATTACAAGCCGCAGCATATGAAAACTACATACTGCGGAGACATTTTTTCCGAAAGTGGAGACAGTTCTGTGAAAACCGTCATTAGGTAGACCCTTGTCTTGCCTACCTACCGGCGTACCAGCCCCATTGTACAAATTATACAACTGTTCGTACTCATTGCTCAATTTATAAAACTGTAATTTACATGTAATATGTCGTTCTATTCATTTGAACTTTTTTGCACTAAATTCGTTCTCGACATTCCTCTCCTGTTAAATTCATCACTAAAGTTGCATCGTTCAAAACTCCATTGATAAAGTAATCTGATTTTGATAAACCTGCCTCTCTCGCAGCTTCTGGAAAGTTGAGTATTTAGTTCCATTGATTGTTAATAAGTTTTTGTATAAAACAACGCCTTTCCTCTTACGTTACAATTCCAATCCAGTCAATCATTGCGATATTTTTCTGCAAGACATTGCATTAATGTGCAATCGCAACAGTATTGAAGACATTATACGGAACGGAAAAACGTGATCGTCAATTCATCACGTACGCCACATGCGAAATCGGAGTTGCCAACTAGTCAAAGTATCTTGAACGATGGCATTGCTCTTCGATAGTACTTATTAAATTTATTGAAGCATCACAGAAAGCTTTTTTATATAAATAGCTTATAAACTTATGCTTAAACTTATTTTTATACATAGATACTTTTTATACTTTAAATGCTATAACTAAAGATCATTAAAAAAGATATAAGAAATTTTAATAAGCGCTCTTTTCCTAAATTTGATAAATTTTAGAAGAAAAGAATATATATATATATATATATATATATATATATTTATATATATATATATATATATATATATGTCTAGACATATTTTTACTATATATACTTGCTTTAAAGAACATTTCCAAAGGGCATAAATGAAGAAATTTATGCAGATATATAATAATTAAAAGCAAACATAGTTTTTGTGTCCTTAATAAAATAAAAAAGAAATTAACAATATTGCGAAATGTAAAATGATTGGGAAAAAATTTTTGCTAAAAAAAGATATTTACTTTCGCGTAAAATAATGCTGTGAAATACTTTCTGTGTCATAGTTGTTGTTTTATATAATTTAAAGAAGTTTTTATACTATATAGCTATATTTGATACTAGAGGGAAAAACTTATTTGTAAGAAAAACTATTATTTTAAATAAATTAAAACTATTATTTGTCACTATTATGTGAGAAGAGTATTTCAAAATAAATATCTTAAATTATCCTATATAATTATTAAATATAGCAATAATTAAGATATTTTTCTTATATCTCAAACATCTTAATTCTGAAAAGGTAAAACTTTTAAAACTTAAATTCAATACTTCAACTGATACAATATTTGGACTATGTGTGTTGTTCTCCACTCTTACTTATATTATAATATTACATAAGGATTCCTTATTAATCTCAGTGCTAGTGTTTAGATACTCTAAGAGTATGAAACTAATGATTCTGTATTATGAAAATTGCAATTATTTTTCAGGTTTCTCCTTAATTGGTTTGCCGAAAGCTGGCCACAACCGTACGCTGCATGGGTACTGATATCTTCTTTCTATCTTTTATTTGAATAAATATTTAATTCTTATAATGTAATTATTAGTGCTATAGTATTTTTAAGAGATACAATTTGTCCATGGGGTGCTGAAACACTTCGTTTTCAGTATTATCTTTGTAGTGAGGGCGGGGATTTTTCAGGAAAGCAGGAAGTTAGATTCTTAAAAATATTCAATAAAGAACAGGGATTGGCGAGGCAAAGTGCGATTAATTACTTGAGAAGAGATGAAAAAGGAAAGTTAATCCAAAAAAAGTTATTAGGTCAGAGGTCTAGAGAACCTCATATAACTTCGTTTAAAAGATACATTATCCTCATAAAATCGAATTAGCATTTAATCTCTCTCCCTCTGTTTCTCCTTCTTTTACTGCCACACAAATGCATCGAAATATTTAAAAAATGTTTAATTTTAAAGTGCAGCGTCTCCCTCTATTCCATAAGAAAAATTTTACAAAGTGTCCCAGAATTACTGGGCAAGGCTTTTTGGGGAGGTAGGGGGCATCAAAATTATTTTGATTTGCATAGCAATCCATGGTAGGAAACGTCTTTGGTGGCGTTGTTCTCAAAAGCATTGGAGTTCCGCTACAAGTTATTGACATTTTCAGGGGTGTTTATTTGATCCACTGACCTACTGGTTTGCACTTTAGACGACTGAAACGAAAGCAATCCCCATTCGGGTAAGTCATTAAGAACTTTGTTGTTTGTGACTTGCAGTAAGAGTTGCCACTGCAACAGACGTGCATTACCATAGTCATCTGTGTTGCCCTCGTCAGCAGAGCAGTATGTAACGTTTTATAATATCCGAGCTGGCAGCTATTCTCCTGAATTGTGGATTGGCAGAAGAAGCACGAGCAGCAGGAAGACTGTATTTCGAAGGTACCCACAAAGAGACTTTTCGGATCACCAAATGTCACAATTTGTGTGAATATAGATTATTACGAGGCGAGACTCGTATTCCCAGCTTAACCCAGCTTTGGCCAATAAATATTCCACATTATCTCAGTCTTATATCTCTTCGGTTCTTGTACCTGTCATACTATTTTCCCATGACGTTTTTTACCATAGGTTGCTATGCAAATCTGATTCCTTGTGATATCCCTTACCTCTCCTTAAATTATCTCCTAATAAACCTGGGGCACCCTGTGTAAAGGAATCGTAATTCTCTGACTCAAACGCCTGACCAAGGAAATTTTGTGGTAGTGTTCATGAAACAGTGGCCATTACCGTTTCGCGAGTTTGAGTCTTAAAGCCACCAACCGCTCCCCCCCCCCGACTGTAAGTTATAATAAGATGTGTGAATCGTAAAATAAGTGCTTCCACTATAAAAGAATTACTTTGATAGCATCGGTTTATTATAATAAAATAAATCTGCATAAAGAAATTATAAAATTATATAATTATATAAATCAATTAATTATAAAATTATATAATTATATAAATCAATCAAGTATATAATTAGATAATTATGCAAGTCAGTTAATTATAAAATTATATAATTTTATAAATCAATTAATTATAAAACTATATAATTATATAAATCAATTAATTATAAAATTATATAATTATATAAATCAATTAATTATAAAACTGTATAATTATATAAATCAATTAATTATAAAACTGTATAATTATATAAATCAATTTATTATAAAATTATGTAAATCAATTTATTATAAAATTATATAAATCGATTAATTATAAAATTATATAAATTTACATATAGTGAAAATATTTCAACTACCTAGAAATGGGGAAACTGTGCTTCATATTAAATATTTATATATTAATTACTGATATAAAAATACAATCTTAATGATAGAAAAAGTATTGTGTTCTTAAACTTAGATATCATAAAAATAAAACGGAATTATTAGTGTTATATATGTATTTTATTCATTGATTTCTATAAAAGAAACTGGTTTTTCTTACAAACCGTAAATAATGTTATTCACATGCAAAATCTTTATTTCACCTATAAATATATTTAATTTAGATTAAAATATTTAAATTTAAATGATGATCAATAATGTAAAAACTTTAACTTGTCTGTATCTATAGTGTTAAATATGTAATAAGTATTAAAATTGAATTTCATAATTAGTATCTAAAATGATGTTCGCCTTAATAATACCTGCTGCGAATAATACAATTTTTACATAAAAAATACAACAGAAAGTAATATTAACTTATTATTCGTCCAGATATAAATTATTAAACTATTTTTATCATTCTTTACACAAAATTTGTAACACTGTTACTTTTGCGGAATAGAGATCAGCTTAGGAAGGTGTTTTCAAAAATCGACCTACAAGGTAGTCACGGGACCGTTACAAATAAAAAAATTCCTTTTTTATCAGTTATTGCCTACAGACTTAAAATTTAGCAAAAATGATTTTTTGTTTAGCTAAAGTATATTTTTTTTTTGTTTAATTTGCAATTCACTTAAAATAATCTCACTAAAAATTTCTTTATTTTCTTCAATCTGTATTCTTTAATTTTGCAATTCACCTGTGTGAAGAAAGAGTATACAAGCTAGTTACTTATAGAAGTGATCATGTATGTTATAGAAAATAGCAATAATATGCTCTGATTTCATTTATTTATTTTGATATTTGTATTCTGTGATGTATTTTTATTTGAACAAGATGGTTGCCATGAGGTTTCCCAGTAGATCTAAAAACTTTTTCATTCTGTGCTAAGGGCATCACTCCTGGGTCATGAATATTTTTCCTTTCACAATATTAAAAAAACTTTTTGGCATCCCTTTGATCACGTGAACTTCTTATGAGAACAGTGAACGTGTTCACAAGTCTTTTATAAACTTCTAATTTCTGAACTGAAGTTCAACTGTAGCAGGGAAGGAGTTTCAAATTATAAAAAATGAGTAGAAGATGATTTCGAAATTTTATAGTTAATTTAATTTGGTATATTTTTTGATGTATTTCACACTTTTTGGTTGAATTTGTTTATTCAATCCAGTTTTGGGGGTTTGTGAATAGATAAACTTTTTTTAAAAATAGTTGGACCCCAATTTACCGAACCTTTATTTAACGAGCTTTTCTCCCCCCCCCCTTCCCTCCCCGTTTAAAATGAAGACAGAACGAAAAATCCGGGATTAATGAATTATCTCAACAGCTGGAATTTTTTGGATAAGAAAAATAAGATTTCTTTGCAAAAAGCTTATTTTTTTCCCTCCAAAACAAAACGAATATTTTTATTTTCAACAAACTTCGACGAGATAGGAAGAAGCACATTTTTTATTTTAAGGGTGCAGATAAGCTATGACTGTAAACTATCACGTGAGTTTTATATAAAACAAGAAAATGATTTTCCCTCACACGACACAACGCAGGGGATATTTAGTGAGTTTTTACCATTTTATCTCTTTCTTAAGAGAAATGAGGTTTATTGTACATGGTTTTATATAGAAAATTTAATTTTTAAAATTTTGTGACGCTGCGAAAAAACTGTTGATTTGTTGGAAACTAATTAACAACGGTTCTTATACAGAAATTGATAATGAAACTTCAATCAAAACTATTACATCTTCTAATATTTTGCATTGCTTGGAAATTGAATAGAACATGATACAGCAGATTGCAAATGACACAAAATATTATTCTTTGCATTAAGTAAAAAAAAAAATCTTTTTCGAGTTAAGAATCAATACGATAGCCAAACATTTATTAGTCAATATTTTAAAATTACCAATTAACTGTTATGTAATGACTCGCTAATAGTATTTTTAGCTTCTAAATTAAAAAAAGCGTTTAATTTCTTAGTATGGATATTCTTTGTGTAGTTGCTTAATAAAGAAATGCAAAAAAATTGAATTTTTTTAAACTGATATTACGCAAAACCCCAATTAATGATTAAAATTTCGATTCAGTTGAATTCCTGCACGCGCGCGCGCGCGTTAAATCGGAATTCGACTGTATTTAAAAGTAAATAATAACTTTAATCACTATCAATAAGTCAAATTAATAAAAAAAAATTTAATCAAACCAAGTTCTTTTTTTTTAAAAAAAATGCCTTACGAAAATCAGAAATTTACAATATAAACTCCGCTTAATGTTTGTTACATAATTATAAATTCTTGATCTGGTTAATTTGCTTTTATCATAATAAGTGTAAAGGAAAACAGTAATAACTTAACAGTACCCCTTATTTGGCTTAGTTTTTAAAGAACCTTCTTTTCCACATCAGTAAAAAATATCAGATTGCAAATTCAAAATCTCAGTGGTGAAAATAAAACTAATAATACATAAACTTTAAGCTTTTTTTAAAATTTAGAAATTAACTAAAGGCGACCGCATATTTGTGACCGAAATGTAGGGTTAAATTAGTTTGTAGGTACTAAAATTTCCTTTATTGCAACTTGGTGTGCTAAAATAAAAATATCCAGATGCATTAAAATCTCAAAAATGTAAAAGTTAAAATTTCACAAATTGGAATATTTTCCATTGTAATATTTAAAAATAATAAGTTATGATAGGCATGTATATGTGTGTAACATACTTTTATAAATTTCCAATTATTTATAAAAATAAAAGTAATAAGAAAACATATTGTATTATATACTAAGACTTATGTATAAATACGGCTGCTTTTCGTCCTAATTCAGAATCAATGAAGATTCATATTTTTATTATATCGATGGAAGAGCTTCCTGATACTCTTTTTGAAAAATTTTTTGTCAGTGATGTTAGATTAACTTCAGTCTTGTTTCGAGGCTTATTTTTTTTATCACTAGAGACCGTTGTTCTCCATTCCAGATTTCAGTTGTCAAAGATGAGATGAAAATCACACAACTCTAAGTTGGGACTTTACGTCAGGTGATGAAAAACATATGTTTATATAAAATACACCATAAGCTATTTGCTTCCAAGGATCTGTGAGAGCAATAATTGCCATGAACGACACTGCGAGCGGCCAAATAATACAATGTAAGTGGACTGGAGTTGCGGAACACTGGCGTTTCTACCTCTTAATGTTTGTCTGGATATTTGGAGAATCAATCGTAGTTTGAAAAAAAAACACTGTTTGGTTTTATATGTGTAATAGTATAAAACCAAAAAGAGAAGTCTATTATAATTACTTCGTTTTAAAGAAGGGTGTTGAAAAATTTTATAAAATAGTTGATTGTTTAATATTATAATGAGGATCTTATAGCTATATTACGCATCATTTTTATCTTTAAATCATTATTTCATCAATTTTTTCATGCACGTCATCAAAATATGTATTGTTCTTACTTTTTTAAGATAAAAAGTAAAATAGCAATTTTAAAATTAATTCTACGAAACAGAAGGTAAATAAAATATACATTCCAATTTTATGCGAAAGCGAATTAAAGAACAAGATAAGAGCAAGGATTTTTTGTAAAAGATGTGAATTTTGTGAGGGATTTTAAGAAATTACATAAAATATGCCTGGCACTATTATTAAAAACTACTGTAAAATCCGGCGTATAACGCGCTTATATACTTTCAAGCTGCAATTTTTAATTTTAAGTATGTTCACCGTACGCGCACCTTCCTTTTTTTTACGAAGAAACCTTAAATGTACGTGTACGATGGTCTTATGTTTTGTCAATTATTCCAAGTTTTCGAAAAAAAAGTATATTTCTAGAACTAAAACCCTTTAAATTCATGAGGAATGTCATTTCTTTTAAATAAACAGTATTTCGATAAATTTAGAAGTCTAATTTTTTTTTCTTTGCTCATCTTTATTTTTAAAACTTTCATTTTTATACCCAGCGTATAATGCGCACCCGTACATTTCCATCTTAATTTTTGAGTTAAGTGCGATTTATACGCCGGATTTACGGTAATGTAAATCATAAAAATATATGTAGACACAGTTTCAAAATACTTTATAACTGCAAGAGAATTTTTGTATCACACGTAAATAAGTACATTCTACTACTTTTAGCTTCTAAAAGTGCTTTTTCTCATTTTTTCATCCTTTTTAATCCTTATTTTTCCTCGTTGGGGAAAAACTTTTCTGCAGAAAATCTGAAAGCTAATTAGTTAAAATGGTAATTCTCTTTTCGCAGAGAACTCTGTCTTATTAACATTCCAGCTTTACACATTTTTAAATTGTCATTAATATGGATTTCGTAAGACACGTATTAAAGAAGGATAAAATGTCGCCAAGCCTTTAAAGCAGTTTTTAAATTGAAGCTCTTAATTCTTCAAAAGGGAACGGAAGGAGAAAAAACACTATTTTATTTACTTCCTGTCAGAAATCATGTTCAGCATTTGTTTTATACTTCCTTTTACACAATCTTTCTCTTTACTTGCACTTGACTTTCCAATCTTCTAATGATCTTCCAAGCCTTCTACATTTCGGCTCAGTCTGCAGTAAAAGAAATGTTGTACTCTACTTCAGAGCATCTCTATCATCTCTAAATCCTAACTAATCTCTTGTGCTTCTTGATTTACTCTTTTCTTTCTTTATTATTTTACTTCCTCTTTCTTATTCATATCAAGTTATGTTTTTGTTCTGAGTTTTATGCATTGTAATGATTCCAGAAGAGTTTAAACAATAGTAATCTTAGCACTCACATAAATTCCAATTCTTAGTAATTTTTCATTCTTTTTTCTTTCTTCACTTCTTTCTCCGATTTAGTCATAAAATATCAACCGGCTTCAAAAATTAATATTTTTTCTGCAATCTCTCAACTTGACATAAAAAAAAACTTGCGTAACTTGAATAGCTGAAATTATAATGTTATTTTCCCCAATAAATT
This sequence comes from Trichonephila clavata, assembly GCA_019973975.1. Lineage (NCBI taxonomy): Eukaryota > Metazoa > Arthropoda > Arachnida > Araneae > Nephilidae > Trichonephila > Trichonephila clavata. The sequence goes on from BMAO01028672.1 coordinate 18,681, forward strand.
TAAAAATAAAATCGAAAACATTTTTTTTGTAATATTTTGTTCAATTAAACGTTCAAAAGTTTTCTTTCTAATGCCTTTAAACCAATTCAAAATGTAATCAAACTGCGCACAAGAAATGCTGAAGCATTGAAAGAAAGAAATTTAGCTTACAACAACTCCTCAAGTGATTCCTTTAAAAAAGATAATGTGACCTCATTTGTATAGAAGGCAAACATTTTGAACATTTAATTTATTCTAATATTACAAAAATGTTTGTCGTTTTATTTTTACATTCATTGCTTAGTTTGAGTTATACACCTAAGATTCAGATTTCTGAAATGAGCAAACTAATTGTAAAAAGAAATTGGCAGTAATCGTTATGGATAAGAAAAGTAGAAAGTGTTGTATCATTCTGGAATCTAACTATAAGACTCGTCTTTTAAAATAACTTTCCTGAAGTAATATGTAATATTTTTTCTTTTTAATATTCAATATTTTTATTAATTTGAACTAGACCAGCAATGTTTTTGTGATTAATAGCATGCCTATGTAAAATTGCGTTAATCACTGTGTAAAATTAGTCCTATATCATTTTTTGGAATATTAATTCAATATGGGTCACTTTTGCAATAACTTACCTAAAGCAGTATGCAAAATTCTTCTTTTTTATAGTGAGCCAATGTTAGGTGACATCGTTTTCTCAAACCACGTTAATTTTAATTAAATTAGCAAACTTTTTTTACTCGATTCTGAAATTTATGGTTAGAGTATCTAATGATAAGATGGAGGGTCTCAACGCAGTTGTTTTTAAAATGAATATGTTCTGCAATTAAAAAAAATACAATTGTTATGGATAGAAAATAACAAGTGTTGTACCATTTCGGAATCCTAATTAAGCCGACTTTTGAGAAACTTGCCTGAGGTTGTGTGTAATAGCTTTCTTCTTATGGAAAGTCAAATTTAAGTGACATCTTTTTCTCAAACCCTAAACCACACAAATTATATCAATTTTAGTTAAACCAGCATAGTTCTTTCTCCACTTGTGATTATGATTAGTAGTGCAGTTATCTAAGATGGCTTTCGTGAACAGTTTCATCTTAAAATTGTGAAATTAGTGATCCCCTTAGCTGGTCATGTGATGGAATGCTCTAATTACCACATTTTAAAAAATATGCTCGTCCTCACTTAATCAAGTGATATGAAATGCTTATTTTTATTTTCGCCAGAACTGATACGCGCTTCCCACCCCTTACATCTTACATTCACTTGACATTGAGTTTCGGAATACTTTATATGTTTGTGATTCCACAACATACAAAGAGCAAAATCGTGCTGTCACCTTCATAGCTTAGGCCTAATGACAGACGTATCTCTAGCCCGTTGCCATGATGAATTTCTTGGGCCTCGATCTGACTACGTCAGACAGGTGCATAAGCAACAACAACAACATGATTCCACAATTAAATTCAATCGCACAACAATAAATTCCTATTTATTAGCTCAAATTACAAAGGCACAAATACACATATATCGAGATCATTATATCAAACAGGATAAATTTCGTAAAGTATGTATAAATGTATATCATTGTAATATATTAGGTGAACCGAAAGTGCTTTCCGTTTCGGTTACAAGTTGTCGTCAAATATGCGCATATTCATTTGATGCATATTTTGGCTCTTACTCCTTAATCACTGAATGTATACATATTGACCTAGAAAATGAGCTAAAACTAAGATATTTCATGTTAATAATAAGTGAGAAATGTGATCATGTATCCATGGCTACTGATAAAATTAGCTTACGCCACTGCATTTCGTACAAATTCCAACAAGGAAAAAATACTGTAAAAGAGCGTAAATGTTTATTGAAGAGTTTGATGAGGATGTACACACAGTTTCTGAGAGAAGATGCAAAAGATGGTTCGAAAAATTTCAAATAAGTGATTTCTACCTTTCTGATAAGCGCTCTCTCTTAAAGCAAAAATTTTTTTACAGCATCGGGTGAAAAGGTTGATTCAGCTAAAACAAATCTTTGAGGCCATTTTGGAAATAAGCATTGTGTAGAAATATTCGAAACGGTTGCCAGTAAGGTAAGAGAGAAGAATTTGAGTGATTGTGTCACAATAAGCACATTTCTACTATCACGGATCAAAACCAAAAACTTCTTCGAATGGATCATAACTGAGCATGAAAATGTATTACCTAATGAAAACATCGTAAGAAAATAGGGTATATGTGAAACGGAAAACCTGTCCCCCCCACTTCTAAATCTCATTAGGGTTGGACGAGAAAATAATTTATACATGATAAGACATCCAAAGAAAACTAATACATTTTGAGTTGTTGACACGAAAAGAAAAGCTAAATTCGCAGAGGTACTTTCAGAGGACTGGTTGCGACAACTTTTTTTTTTAAAAAAAGGAGATATGGGGATTTTTTGTTATTTTTAGATTTGTTTAGTGCATTTTAAGGAAAAATGTACTAAAATTAAGAAGAGAAAACAAAATTATTGTTACTAAAATGAGAAAAAATAGATAAAAATTGACAAAAAATAGCGAAAACGCAGCCCATTCTGCGCCAAAGGTTTATGAACACATTTTCAATTTTTTCAATCTAATGTGTTGCTATATTATTCAATTTTGAAATGGCCTTCAGTATAAGACATACTTTCTTTTTTACAGAAATAGAGTACTTTATCTCGGTTACAATATGAAATTGCTTAAAAACGGAGTGATTATATTCACATAAGGGACTATAAATTTTGTAATAAAACAGTGATTGATAAATCGAAGGTTAAAAACAATTCTAATATTATACAGAACTTACAGAAAAAATTTCAGTAAAGAATGTTCAAAACTTTTTTAGCAATCGCTGACCCCGTTGATTATTTTCAAAAAATCACATTTCGAAGTAAACGCGTTTAAGTACGACATCTTGCTTAAAGTAATGACATCTGCTTTTACTAAAACACTTGTAGTTTTTTCTATAAACGGAAAATGATAAACTTAGTATTTTTATAAAGCTATTAAGATGGCCCATAAAATAAAATCATAAGAAAAAATTGCCAATTTTTGGCAAAATTGACAGTTTTAGGGTAGTCGGTTACCTTAAAACAGCACTTCCAAGTAAAGAGGCCGGATATAAAGGACATCATACTGTTTCATGTTAATGCCTGGATAACGCTACTATGGAAGACTCGTCAGAATCTCCCAGAGCTAGGCTGGGAAATTCTGCCGCATCCATCATATTCTCCAAAAATCACACCTTCCTATTATCATTTGTCTGCCCTTGCAAAATTTTTTGCAGGCACAAATTTAATAAACGAAGAAGTATCAGACAATCATTGGTTCAATCTTTCGCTTCTAGGGATAAGGCATCTTTTATAAATGGGGTACATGAATTACCATCTCGCTGGCAAGAAGTCACAACATATTGAATGATGGTAATTATATAATTTAATACAGTTTATTT
>BMAO01028673.1:0-20422 GCA_019973975.1 Trichonephila clavata
AGAAAAGATGAAACAGAATTCGGATATGTGCCTGAAAATGTAACGGAAGACGAATATGACGATTTTTCTTGTTATTCTACATTGAAAGATCATAAGGTATGTCATTTCTTTCAATAAACAGCATTTAGACACATGTAAAAATATAATTTTTTTCAAGCACAATCTTTTTTTTTTACTATAAAAGCTATCTTTTTTTTTATATATCTGGCACGTAACACGTGTGTGTAAATTTTAATCGTATTTTTTAGAATTTTTTTTAATTGTGACAGAACTTGTAAAAATGTGGACTTCAAATATAATAGATGGTAGATTTAATCTTTAGATCCTCTTAAATTTCCAAGAAGGATTATAATAAAATTTCTTTGAAAAGTATTTCTGTATAAATTCTTAAGAAACTCTATCTCCAATCTGCCATCAAAAAAAGTCATTCAATTTAAGAATATCTTGTAATCAAACAATGAAAAGTCTCAATTTAACTTTGAAAACTTCCTTGTAAAAATAGGACACTTCAACAAATAAAGAAATAAAATTTATCGATGAAATACGTATGTGCTTTAAAAGAAGAATCCATAAAGAGTTCCAGTAATGTGTAAAATAAGTAAACAAAAAGCTTGATAGAGGTATCTATCCGCAAAAAAAGAAGAGAAAATTCAAATTAAATTTCAAGCAAAAAGAGACCTATTTTCCAAAACATACTATTAGAACAGGGGTCGGCAACCTTGTAGCTGTGTTGTGTCAAACCAATCCATATGAATCAGGGTGCCACACTGTAGGAAATATTTGAAACAATTCAATTTTCTTCTACAATGCATTCAGATTTAGGAAATATAGATTAAAAATACCAATTTATAATTTTATTATATATTAATTATGCAGAATTTAAAGATATTTATTAACATCTGAATATATGTCTTTTATATATTCGCCATATAATGAAAAATTTGCAGAAGTAGCTACACAATAAGTAATCATGAAACTACGTTCGTCTCTTTAGATTTGGTTCCAATTGTTTGACAAAAGATGTGCTTATATCTAGTATCAGATCTCTTTATAAACCATATTTCTTATCGACATTCTAAATGTGGCTGATGTTTAGTTTGAAAATGTCTTTGTTCGCTTGAGAGACACGTGACATAACACACATACAGCACAATCTTGTTAGACAATTTATAGAAATGTGTTGATGTTTTTCCAATTTCCGTGACTTCGGATTCGATTTTCGAATCCGATTTGAACCCGATCCGTAGACCTTTAGTCATCTACAGTTGGCAACACCTTAAATGCAAACGAGGACGTGTTATATATGCAGATGACGAAGAGATATAGATGTTTTTGTGTTCGAGTAATAAGCGTATCCACGAGATCGGTCCGAATAATCGTTTCTTTAAATGCTTTTTAAAAGAAAGTGTATTTTTACGTTTGCTACAATAGGTACTGACATGTTTTTGATCCTGAATAAACTACTTTTGAAAACGTAATCTCGTAATGAGATCTGCCACGTCTTCGAATACTCTCGTAGAGAACAGTTCGCTTGACGCGTGTCTTAACACACGCAGCACAATCTTCTTGTTGCATGAATCCATATTCATTCATCTTCAAGTCTTGAAAACCACGAACATCGAACTTTCTTTTTAAGAGGTCATTTGAATTAGATGCAGGGACGTCTTAAGACTTGTTGAAGCCCTTGGCACTAACATAAATGTTGGCCTTGGGCCCTACAAATGTTGGCCCTGGGCCCTACACAAATGTGGCCCCACCTTTGACCCTTAAAGTAGATAGTAAATAGCATACGTTGTCAAATACTCGTACAAACAGTAACCCGAAACAAATGTACATGACTTACAATCACACAAATCAGCTCGACCGACTGTCACTCTTTGACTTAATGAGTTATGATGGTGGGTAGATCTAGGCCTATGCATGGATGACGGTCATCAAATAATACAGTCTTGCTGCCAGTTGATATATCGTCCAAAATTCCCAGTTTTTCTGAGAATACAACCGGAGACAACATTTGATCATTAAAATCATTCGAATCATGATCTTATTAAGGCGGAGTCGTAGAACGAGACGAGGCCCCCCACTAAGCTGAGGTCCCGAGCCCAGTTGGCCCATGCCTTAACCCATTTATGCCAACTGTTTCCTTTTTGGAACAACAGTCGAGTGAAAGACTTTTTAGCCATTTTGTTTCCTAACATATACAAATTTCATGCAAAAATTCAAAATTTCAACCTCGTCATTAATGCGTTAAGACGTACGTCCCTTATTAGATGCGTAGGTATGTGTCGTCACAAAAATTAAATAAAAAGAAAGTTTTCACATTAAAATTGAGTACGTGTCGTAAAATTAAAAGTAACTTGTAGCGCACTATGTGCATCTAATTAAATTCTACATTCGGTTAAAATTGTACTCGATATATCGGAGCTATGAACCAAAAGAAAATAGAGAAATTTTGCTTGAGGTGCAAAAAGGACAGACAAGGCGACTTACTTTGTGTGATAACTTTATTGAATGATGTAGAGCAGTGGTCCTCTCTCAAAATGTGTTCCATGGAACCCCTGGGGTTCCTCGAGACATAGCTAGGGGCAGGGACGTCTTAAGGCTCTTTGAGGCCCTGGGCCCCTATGCGAAAGTAGGCCCTACAGGAAATCTTTTAAAGTAGACAGTACATAGCATGCATTGTCAAATACTCGTTCAAATGGTTATCTGAAACAAATAAAAGAGCACGACTCACAATCTCAAAAATCTAGGCACAAACCACGGCCGCATTTTGACTAAATGAGTTGAATGATTATTTATGGTATTAGGCCTAAGCCTAGACATGGACAATGGTCATCACATAATAATACAGACTTACCACTTTTGCCAGTTGACATGCAGTTTGAAATTCCCTATTTTGCGGAGAATATATACGAAAATAATATTTGACCATTAAAATTATCTGTGGACCATGATTTTATTAAGACTGAGTCGAGAAACGAAACGAGGCCCCCACCAAAGGCTAGGCCCAGGGCCCGGGCCAAGGTGGCCCCAAGCCTTAAGACGTCTCTGGCTAGAGGTTCCACGAGTCACAATAAAAAAAAACTAAATGATAATTATAAATGTGTATTCAAGATGGATTTACGTTCTCCGTGGCTAAAGCTCATCCCAGCCATTAAAACTGAAAATTTTACTTATACGCTTAATACGACTTTATTTTGTAATATTTTTAAACTTTTTATTGTAATATAATAAAAGAATATTTAAACGGGTTTTTTTTCCCCCTTTTTTATGTTCCACCAACTAGATTGTGAATATTCTACGAAATACAAAATAATTTTCCTCTCGTTAGTGCAAGTTTTGTACAACTAAATAGTTTTGTAATGGAAAATGCACCTTTTGATATTTATGGGGGGGGGCACCTATAATGAGGGGGAGGGAACAACTTATCGATATAACAAAAGATTGGATGTTAAAATCTAAATTTAAAGAAAAACAGCTTCTAAATTTTAAGTTGCAAATTCATACAAAATACACTTGATTTTTCCACAGATATAAACATTTTAATACTATTCAGAGAACAATGAATTAAACTGAAAACTTTACACATCCTGAGAGGCTACAAAAACTAAATATGAAAAACGAAAAAAACGCGAAGTAGGAAATGCAATGGCAGATAAATTCAATAGGCCTAGACGTTGACAGTTTGTGTAAAAAAAAATAAAAGCTGGATATTTTGTAAGAGGTACTTAAATAGTTGTTTTGATCACTCTGATGTAGTAAGTGCCATAATTTTTTTTTTTTTTTTAATTTATAGAAGCTAAGAGGACGTATCACATGTGATACATCAGGAACAAGTCACTACAATCAGAATTTTTTTAAGTACTAAGCAAGATTGGAGTAAATTAATTTGATTTTAGTCTTTAATCACACAATACATACAATTCATAAATTCAACATGAAAATTAAGTTTTATTGGCGTTTTAGATACATATTGGTAGTATTATACGATAACATTTTTTATTTTCGTGAAATGCCTTGAAACCATTTCTAGTAGTTGTAAAGCATGGAAAAACCTTGCAGCCTGCACATTGTACAGCTGTTAAGGCGATCACTTCTCATTCCTGCATGTACGATGAGTCCTATCCCCAACCATTTCAGGCATGTGCCTAGCTTTTTGTTACGAGCTGCTTGCTTGGAATGCAAGTTCAATGTGGAAGCAAACATCATAACTAAAGGTTTTAACAAAAGAAATACTTCTATCAATCTTCAAATCCCCCCAAAATATAACTAAAAAATTTAAACAAAAAAGTATGTTCATAAGTGATTGTGTCCCATTGTATCACAGTGATACAAACAAATTCACAAGTCATTATGCTTTAATATTTCATTAAAAAATTCTTTTTTTTTTTTTTTGCTGTTAACTAGTAAAAATTACACATACAAAGAAAAAGCATATTTTAAAAATTGTTTAATATTTGTATATTGATAAGAAAAAAATACTTCGACGACGTGCACACATCTTGTTTTGATTCAGAGACACTACTAAAAGTCGCTCTCATGGACAGGTACTGTCATGAATTGACTAAAAGAAGAAATTATACGAGGTGCTTCATTTTGTATCTCATGTGATGCAACCGGCCCCCAATTTGTTCTGGCTGTTCAACCTTCACAAAAAATTATGAAACTTTTGTATCACATGTGATACAATGGAACCGAGGAGGTTATAGTTCTAAGGGTTCCTTGAGTCGAAAAAATCTTGGAAGACCACTGGTAATTGTACCATGTCCCATATCTAGCATGAATGTCATAGGTTGCTGACCCCTGTTTTAGAACATCAACATAAACAAATAAAATAGTAAAAAAATATTATAATGCCAAGTATCAAAGTATATCGCATAAAAATCATTTTATATGTTGTTCAGTACAACCTTTGCATATATTTGCTCATTGTTTCCATTTTTCTTCCATCAATGGTCCCCCTCAGGGGGCTCACCTTCTTTAGGTGAGTACGGGTGTCACAATCCCGAGGTGCCCTAGTGATCTTTTCCTTTTCCCACGGGGTTTACTGTCTTTGGTAAACACGGGCTTCACGAACCCGGGTACCCTAGTGATCCTTCTATTTTCGACCCTCTTTCTTGTCATTCAATTCATTCTTTCTTTCTCTTCCCGTCTAGACCACAGATATTAAAACAAATGTTTGGTGCAGTATAGCCGAAATCGGCTCTTGCGCCAATAAACCCCAAAATCACTCACTCACTCCATCAATAGTCTTTTTTATAAAATTTCTTTCCCTAAATTATACTCTTTATTTGTCTCCCTTTTAACTCATAATTAACGTTTTCGTATTTTCTACATGACTTGTCATTCGCTAATATTGATTATTTATCCTTTAATGTCTCTAACAAAAAACGATCTAAACTTAAGGTTAATTGCCTCGTAACACATTTCACTTTTAAAAAATTATTTTTTTATTTTCTTTTTAGTCTTAAATTATTTTTACGGCGTAACTTTGAGAGGTTAATGAGGACATGCGTACTACTATTGAAAATCAATGACATAGATTATTTCCATTTATTTTTACTAGGTTTTGCTTTTTTTCTCCCTCTCATTCCTTTTCAGTTAAATTTATACTGAGAGCTTACGATTGTGTTTGCGTAGTGTTAAAAAAATAGGATCCAAAATTGGAACATTTTTCTTCATATAGAAAAGTGCTTCAGCATTATTATCAAATCGGAGTGCACTGTATTTTATTATACTTATTTTTGTCTTTGGTTCAATTTTTTATTGTATAAAAATGTGTTTCGTATTTAGTCTATTATGTAATGAGTTTTCATTCGAGTCACATGTCGAAATGAAAAATTGATTAATTATTGAATGCTTTGGAATTTTAAAAACACGGTTTTATAAACAGAAACATGAAATACAACGTTGTGAATTTTCATTAAAATTTACACATTTTTCTGTTTCAAAATGTGCTTTGGGTTTAAAAAGCTCAGACAATTTTATATTTAGCGTAGGCAACCTAAGCAAGAACTTAAACGAAATACAATCGTAATTTGTTACTGATTCGTTTTTATCTATTTTGACTCGACTATATTTTTTACGTAATACACAAGTTCAGTATAAACCTATTTAAATCTGTCGGGATTCTTTCTTTCCTCAAGGGCACGACAAGCCAGGGTGGGCCTTCCTGAGAATTTCATTTCAGGTTGTCCTGTTCTTGGCCTGACTTAGATCTTTTTCTAGGCAATCGATCCCCCTGATTCTTGATCTTCCTCTTTTTAGAGTACCAAATAATCTGGCTACAAAGATCTTTTTTGTGACTCGATATCCAATCTTATCAGGTGTCTTGAACATTTTAACCTTTGTATTGCAATGAATTTAATACAATATCTGGGTTTTTAAAACGTTTATAAATTTCTAAATTGGTTCTTCTCCAAATACCATCACATTTCAAGCCTCCAAAAATACTTTTGTGTGAGGACTTTTCTTTCAACTATATAGCACAGGAGTCTCCTTGTCGGTCATTGCTCACGTTTCTGGAGCGTATGTGAGACCGGGCCTCATCAATGATATCTGTCAAGATATCAAATGTGTTGTGACGGGCTATCCGCGTGAATTCAATACTAATCCTCTTGGGAAACTTTGGGCCAGCATTTATACTATTTCACAGCTTCTTCGAGAAAAACACGAGATAGTGATATGTTAATTCGTTCGACTATATAAAGTCTATATATATAGAGATTTCGTAAATGTAAGGAGAAGGAGTTGCCAAGCTGCATGTAAGTATCGCCGGAGAATTACTTACGAACTTAGCGCGCATTTGATAGAGATAATTTATAAAAGTAAAGTTTTAGATTAAAATCATTGAAAGAAATAGATTCAGTACCGACCTGAGGTTAGCAATTATTCGTCTCCTTGTCCATTCTGATAGCTGAGATTACTTAGACGGGAATATTAGATTTGAATATTAGAATTGAGTATTAGGATTAATCAACGTATTAGGATTAATTGAGGTATTAGGGAATCACTCCTAGGTTTCCACTTATAATTAAACTTGTGATTGTTTATGTGTTGTCAGTTCTGAATAAATAATTGTTGCTATGGCTTTTGTTGGTGATGATATGTTTCCTCCCACACTTAGAGACGCGTCAAGCGGTGTGAGTGGGGTCCAAAATAGGACTGAGTCACGACAGTGTGAGTTATTTGAAGTCGCTTCTTCACCGTCTTGCCTACCTAAGAATGTGAGGGGGGGGGGGGGGGAACAAAGCATAACCAGAAACTTCCATAATAATTATTTTATTACCATCATACACACTAATCAACCACAAGTGAAACTACAAGAGGAGTGATATATAAAGAGAGCAATCTCTATTCTAAGTAAACAAGCGCAAGTGATCTGTTTAATTTAATCTAATTCAATCTATCTTAGATTCTTAAACCTTAATCTACTAATTTATTATAGTAACAAACTCCTTCCTTAACTCACGTTGTGATAATGAAATAAATCTCACCTACATATCATCGCAAACAGTTCCCCTGCTCCTTCTACCTTACATTTACAAAACCTTGACTTTATACACCTGTCGAACAGAAAAGAAAATTTTTTACATATTTCAAAAAAGCACTTCCCTAACTCTCCAAAAAACCGGACCCTAGACCCTTATCTGTGCAAAATATCCGACAAATTTAATTTTTTTTCTGGAATCTTATACTATCTCATCAGAAATGTACGAGTATATTAACTTTTAGCGGGTAAAAATAATCCATAATATTAAAGAAGCCTCATTAAATGAATTAAAGTGCAATCTTCATGTATGACTTTCATAAACCATCGGTTTCCGATATAGATAGCAAATGACTAATTTCATAAGGAGCTGCGATTTTTCTTTTTTTATTATTTATACTTTTTTGGGGGTTGGATGATCATAATTTTTTTTTTCTGCTTTAAAAATGGATTGTGATTTTCTGATATTTTTTTCCACATAATGTTTTTTATAGAAATATAATAACGGTAAATTTTTCTTAGGATCGTAATCAATCCTCATAGATTTTGCCTGAGGCAGTATAAAACTTGAAATGTATCGCCAGATGGCAGCACGATGTTTCATGAAGCTCTTTCCAATCTCTTCTTTTTTTCCCCTCCTCCTCTCTTATTATTATTCAGATTCTTTCGATCATTAACACTTGCAATTTTTCTTCCTGTTTATCCCACTTGGTAATATGCGTAAAAAAAAAAGGTTCATACAAATTATAATTTCTTATTAACACTTCATTTGCTGGAGGTCTCTTTCTAAAAATATGATTCAAGACAAAAAGGGCAGCAGAGTAACATGTATAACATTATAATAAAATTACAAAAAGAAATTTGATCAAAAAAATTTCTTAGAATGTTTCAAAGGTAATATTATTATAGTATCCGATGCATATTCATTATTTGAAGAATGTAATATTAAAATAATAGGATTCGAATTATATTTTGGAATATTTTTTCAGCAGAAAACTGTTCTAACATTAATATTATGTGCCTCATCTGTCCTGTAGGGAGAAACATATTTTACGATACTTTTTTCGTCTAATTGAATTGTTCTATTTTTTCTGGTATAAAATGTATTTCGTGTATCGTCTCTAACGCCGTAATGCTCATTGCAATTTTATCTTTACATGTTAAAGTTAAAAGTATACGTATGACGTATAAAATCGCGAATTTCAATGAAAATTGGAACTCTTTTCTGGTCTGAAAATAAACTACAAATTTCGTTACATTCTTGGAAATTAAGTGGAAACATACTTAATTTGTCTTTAACAGAGGTATGAATTAAAACTATTACTCAGTTAAATAATATTATTTGTATTAATTAATTAACATTCATAAAATATTTTCAAAATTATTCAAAGATAATTTTAAATTATTCATTATTTTTTTAACTTACAACTATCGTCTGCATTTTATCAGCGTGACAGATAATGCATAGAGTGATATAATAATAGATAGTTTCAAGAAGTTTAATTTAATAAATTCTACTAGAAATAATTAATTAGTATTTTCCTAAGATATCTTTACCTAATAGTTTTATGAGATTACGTGCTTTTTCCAATAAGGACGATTTAAAAGTGGAATAGAAGAAAATTATACTCTTATTTAAAAGTAATATGATACAATAATTTATTGATGTATTATAAATATTTTTATATTTAATAAGTTATTTTATTCAATATTTATATTTTAATTTTAATGAAATTGTTATAATTATTATGATTTAATTAGTCGGGATTTTTTTAAGTTAGAGAGTAAAATGACACCATAATTAATTAATGTATTCTAAATATTTTTATTCTTCCATAATCGTGTGTGGCAACAGTTGATTTTAACATCTACTCAATTCTGGAGAAAAAGAATAGTTGTTATATGAAATGTAAGAATAATATATTCGTATAAAAACTGATCATTCAACAAATAATTTTCTTTTTCGACAAATGCATCGGATATCACTGAACAATGTTTATATCGGATTGCAATATGAATACAGGTAATGTAGTTTTATGTTGATTTTGCTGGTCTTTTAAAAAATCATAAATTCTGAAGTAATTCCATCATTTTTTTTTTCAATATTTCTGAATATATTTATTTAATCAAAATTTGTTGCTCAATAATTTATTTATTTAATATTTATTGTTCAATCATTTATTTATTCAATATTTATAATTCAATAATTTATTTTTTGTGTGTTTATTTTGTTTGAAATCCTGTTTCATTTTTCAAATTGAAAATAAATTTTTCAGATTAATTTTTCTTTAGCATTTTTTTTACATGCAATAACAAAACTGCAAACATTTGGTGACATTATGACAATGAAATGGGTGTATACATTGAACAACTGTCGTAAAAGCCGATGATAATCTTCTGAAGCTAACAGAATGTGTAAATTGAAAACAGTCTTCAAAATAATGGTTTTATTTTTAGCGGAAGTATGATAATAATTTTTATATTACGTGTCTCAATTTCAAAATAAAAAATGGACCAAGACCAATATCACGCAATTTGAAATAAAATAGAATTTTTGATTTTCTTTTTCATTTAAGGATGTAATATCCATGAAAAGTTTAAAATCTTCATGGAGTTTAACTGATTTGCATTTTGAGTCGATTTGTCTTTACATAAAAAAAAAACTCGCATATCCATACGTTAAATGTGGAAACGCTACATAAACTATTTATTAAGGCTTAATCCGCTTCTTTATATCATTCGTGACATTGTGCTGTAAGAAAAAGGAACAGCTTATAGTATGAAAAAAGAAAAGTTGCGTTAGGATATATATAAAAATATTGCGTGTGCATTGTGTAGGATCTATCTTCTGACTTCAAAGGGTATCAGAAAGATAAATTATGGAAGTATTCTTGTATTTTCAACGTAATCATCTTTGACTAATCCTTAAATATAACAATGATTTATTAGAACTGAATGGATTATAATTTACATTATGTGAAAGCATGTGTGTGCTACCTCTTTCTGTTTGGAGATAGTAAACTTTTGCTCAGAAAAAAAACATAGACGTAGTGAAAACCAATATGTCTACCAAGCTTCACATCATTGGCGTAACGTACGCCCCCGCATCTCGGGTGGAAGGCAAGATTCTAAGGATTCCAAAAACCAGACTTTTCAGGGGTCCCTAATATTCTCCTTTTCGCCACTGCTTCACATAGTCTAATAAGTAACTGCTTCGTGGGATTAAAAATAAATGGAATGATTTCCATTCAAGATTAAACATAATATCAATATTTTAATAGATTTAATTATCAACGTGAAAATTCAATAAATAGGACTCGATAAATAGTCACTGGAAAAGTCATTCAAAGTGTTATTAACAAGAACCTCTTATTTAAAATATTCCATTTCTAAATAATTCTTCTTTATCTCTACACATTTTGTCTTCTGTACTTCTGAATAAAGTATTTATAACGCGCATGACTTGACTGTAAAGAATAGGGTGCCAAGTCATGGTCCGACTTCGACCTTTAATCGTTTTACATAATAACGAGGCGTATTGGCTGTGATTGACGAATTTTTTTTATACCAGATAGAAATTGACGGAAACGTTCAATACAGCAAATAAACGGTATCGTAAATGAAAATAGCCTTTACTATTCCATGCCCCAGAAAACACAATCAGTCAATCAATATGATAGTATCGTGTTTACAGTCTAGTAGTGATCTTCAAACTTGGTCACCCCTCAGGGGGCTCACCTTCTTTAGGTGAGTACGGGTGTCACAATTCCGAGGTGCCCTAGTGATCTTTTCCTTTTCCCACGGGGTTTACTGTCTTTGGTAAACACGGGCTTCACGAACCCGGGGTACCCTAGTGATCCTTCTCTATTTTCGACCCTCTTTCTTGTCATTCAATTCATTCTTTCTTTCTCTCTTCCCGTCTAGACCACAGATATTAAAACAAATGTTTGGTGCAGTATAGCCGAAATCGGCTCCTGCGCCAATAAACCCCAAAATCATTCATTCATTCAAACTTGGTCAATTCAAAGAATCTTTGAAACTGTCGTTTATCCGAACGTTTATTATTCGGAGCGTCAAATATCCGAACCAAAGTCCGAATACGTTTTCGAACAGTAAAATGATCAACAGTTGTTTCGCGTAAGGCCAAGAGTGACGGGAAAACCTAAGGTGGGGATATTTGGGGAATTTCAGTTGTGTGATTTGGTAAACATTTGCGCGGAATATTAGGTTAGTTTGTTACCAAGTGAGAGGGTGTTTACGCGCTCTTTTGTTGAGTTTTGTTGATGTAGAAACCTGGATGGCATGCGATGCAGAAGACTGTGGATTTCAAATGCTAAATGATGGCGAGATTGTGACTTCCATGCAAGAAGAATCCGACCCTGTCGACGAAGAAACGGATGAAGATGAGGTCAATAACAACGAAAGTAGCAAGGGTCCAACAAATGCTGACGCGTTTCTGCGTTAGAGACAGCTATGGAGTGGTACGAACAACAATCAGAGTGCTGTCCCACTCAACTACTGCTGCGCAAGAGAATCAGATACCTTGCAGCGAAAAATAAGTTATTATTTTCCACAAACAAGGTAAAATTGCGACGTTTTGCACCTATTTTGCTTTTTCTTCAAGCACGTGTCCCGCATGTGATGATATTCAATATTTGTATAGTATCCGGTTTCATATACTGCATAGACCGCATTCGGTTTTCGGTTATCCAAACATTCCCGTATCCGAACGGTGCCCGGTCTCAATTGATTCGGATAATCGACGTTCTACTGTATAAGTTGTTTCCGGGGACTCCATCTAAAACAGAGGCCCCATAGAAAAATATATCTTAAAATTATATTCAAAGTAGATCAACATGTTACAGATACTTTTAAATAAAGACAATTAAAAACAATACTGTATTTTTTATCAAAAATTTGTAGCATAAAATTAATGTACCGTAATCATTAATTCAGGCTCTGGTGCCGTCTAACTTTGCATTATACTTAATAACTGGGTTATGTGTTTGCATTTTTTTTACACAAACTATTGAAATTTAGGTATATTGAAGCTAATTGCACTCGCATTTCGTATTCTGCGTTATTTCGCTTCTATATTTTGTTTTTGCTGCCACTTTGTTGAGAAATATTTTTAACTTAAATTCATTGTTCAGAATGGCATTAAAATGTTTATGACTGTGTGAGAGAGAAAGTTTTTTTCTCTCTCTGGTATTTTGCAAATTTGTAACTTAAAAGTTAGGAGGTGTAGCTGCTTAAATTTAGATTTGGATTCGAATCTGCTGATATGTCTATAAGTCATTCCTTCTCCTTCATTGGCAAGCCTTTAGATTTATCCCTTCATATTTGAAGCATGTGACTTTTACGAAATTTAAGATTTTATTTTATCCGTAAAAATATATTTAGATTTATTGTACAAGCAAACTGCCTTTAAAAATTCGATCTTTTATTTTTAAAAAAATTAATCCCTTCCTCCTTTCTTAGCGACTCGACAGCCCAGGGTGGCTTTGGCCTTCTCAAAGAGCCCTTTCCAGGCCAGCCTTCTTCCTGCTAGTGTTCTTCAATTTTTAGTCTTCAAAACTAGGGGACCTTTTTTTCTAGGCCATCAATTCATCTTAAGATTTGGCCCACCTTTTCTTCGTGTGCCAATTAGCTGGGCATTGTAGACTGTTTTAGTGGTGCGGTCTTCATCCATGCTGACAATGTACCCTGCCCATTTAATTCGCTGTCCTTTGATGAAGTTAATGATGTCAGATAAAAAAAAATAATGTTTTACTAAGATTTTGGTGCTTTAATTAAGCCTTGCGGAACCATTGTCAAAGTTTTAGGGAACCGCAAGGTTCCATGGAACCCAGTTCAAGACCTTTGCAAAAAACAAAACAAAAATGGATTTTATTTTTATTTGTTTGACTCGGGCTTTGTATCCTGTTTGAGTAAATTAACAAATTCAATTCGATAAAATGTGCAAACATTTCTAAATCACTTTCATTCTACACTTAGCTTTGTGAGATCGGAATTCGAAACCTGAAAAGTGTATTTTCAGGAGACGGAAACTGTCCCTGTCCTATATGCCCCCTTTTTTAAAAAAAATTTTAACTCTTTTCATTTGAATTTTATGAAGTGTAATCCTCGCAAACCTATTGTTCGACAGACATAACAAATTTTTCCGCCATTTTTTTTTCCAAAAAATAAAATAAATAGACTATACACATGACCCCAAAGATACAAATCAGAATTTTGAGTAAAAAAATGATGCTTGATTGCACACGAAAAAAAGGGAAGTTCTAACAGAGATAAATAGAAAGAGAAAAGTTGCGGGGGAGCTCTTAAAGAATACACACAAATGCATCGAATAATTTATTCGGAGACAGACCGTAGGCGAAGTAAATGCTGTGTTGCAGGTGAAATTGATAACATGCGACTTCTTTGAGCCAGAGGTTATCTGTTCCATCAGAGAACAGTAACAGAAGGTGCGATCAAGTCGTTTGTCCAATGTCCGTAACTAATTCAAGTCGACAGATCAGAATATAGATGATGGAATTGTGATGAGCGGGTGGGCATCATGAGTTTAAACGTCGTGATGAATCAAAAATAAGTTTTTGTCATGCATATGCATGGATGCAGATTCTCTTTACATATTTACAAATCTTGTCATTTGAGAAACGGTTGTTAAAAATATTTAGAATATTCTTTTTTCACCCAGAACATTTTCTTTTTAAGAATGCGCGGTGGAGAAATATAAATATTAAATATAAATTCTTCCAGATTTGTTCTTTCCATTGTATATCAGAATTTCTTTTTTAATTTTAAAATTTGTCAATCCAAAAGATGCAAGCGTGATGGGGAAGGTTTAATTTTTAAATTATAATGAGAAAAATTGTATATATTGGAATTGCACATAATTTTAATACAATCAAATTAATTTAATTGTTAGATGAATACAGAAAATTTAGTAACTATATATTTAAATCATGCATCTTTCGCTTCAGAAACGATATATGTTAATTCCATGGAATAATAATGTAATATATTAAAAAACGACATTTATAATTGTACTTGACTGTTTCTATTCATAAGAGAGTAACAAAATTTTTAAAATATATATTATGTCAGTGGCGCACTCGGGGGGGGGGGGGTCTCGGGTCCGACCATCCCAAAACCATTGATTTTTTTTTTCGATTGATTATAATTCTATGTATATAGTACGCAAAATTTAATGAAGTATTAGTTGTAAAAAATTAATTTTATTAATTAAAGCCAATTAGTTTAATCAGCAAAATTTTTTACTGTTTTTTTGAAACCGAAATGTTACCCGAAATTCGACAAAATTCAAAAGAATATGTTGGGTGGCGTATTGGAGCATGATACGAGACTAGTGGACTTTCAACCCTGGATCCTCCCCTCTTCTGAAAATTTTTGTGTGCTCTACTGATTTGTTTATTCTAAAAGGTCTGTATTTATGGAAAAAGGCATACCACGAATTTTCAAAACAGTTTTATAGAAAAAACTAATGAAATAAATACATCGCACATATATACAAAGATAGTATTTTCTGCGTATAGTATATAGTGAATTCATTCAAAAGAATATATTTAAGAGCAATTATATTTTCCGAAACGCACTTCTGCCATTTTTCCTTGATTTGGTTATGTACAGTGAAGAAAGAAGAAAACTTTTTAATACTCTCCTGTTGTGGCCAAGTGGTCTAGGCATCGGATCATGACTGGAGTGTCACGAGTTCGATCCCAGTACCACTTAAGAACCGCCGTATAGGGGAGAAATGCACGTTAAATCTGTCGAGAGCTCAAACGTCCTCCCGTTGGTGTGGTGTGGTAGTTAGGAGACGGGGTGCCAGCTCAGGTGTCGTCCGCGTCACTTAACCATGGTTCTATAAATTTCGCTATCCGTCGCCAAAAGCCCTCGTGTTGCTAATCAGTGCGACGTTAATATTCACTCAATTCTCTCCTGTTTTATGATTTTAAATGTTTACATTAATTTTAATGCTTTTAAATAAATTAAATTTTTTCTTAATAAATTGAATACTTTTTGATACTCTTTATTATAGTTATTTAGTACTTTCTTTCTAATTAATTATATAAAAATAAAAAAATACTAACATTATTTGTAACTTATTTTCTCTTATAAATTTCATTATAGCCCATTTATATGGGCATAGGGGAAGGTTAGTGCCTTAAATCTTTGTTTAACCCTGAAATCTGAACCCTAACCCTATGAGTTTAAGTTTGCTAATGTATTACTGCATCTGTTTTTGGATGTATTTTTATTTTCCTGGCTATAACTTTTTGCTTTAAGTCAGATTTAAATTTATTTAGTTTCTTAACGATCCTATTTTCAATCAATTGTTACACTTTTGAGAATTTTGAGTAATGAGCATTTAACGATTAAATTATTTTAGATTAAATTTTTCTAGAGATTAAATTATTTTTTTAATGCTCTCCAAAAGATTCTGAAGACTTTTCTTCATACACTGGTATTTTTTAAGAAAATAATGATTAATTGCGTGTGTGTGTGGAACTGAGAACAAAGTATATGGAGCAATTATTGTAATTTTCAATGTGTACTAATGTGCTTCCGTTTTTAAAGTTATAAAATATTTAGCGTTGACGGAAAAAACCAGTGATATTTACTCTTTTAAAAAGGATTTATAATGGGCTGATAATAAATAGAGTACATTTATACTCTCTTTTTTCACGATGGATAGTGCAGTAAATAGATTATCAGTACTAAAAAAATTCTCCACGCGGTGCAAAAAAATTGTTTTTTTGTTCAAAACTTTTTTATAATGTAGATTTTCTCTTTTACACATTTTCCTCTATTAAAACATACTCTTTTTGTGTCAATTGATAAATGAAGTATCAGTGTTTCATTCCGCTGGTTCTGATCATTTTTATAATTATTTTTAATCTTAACATTTGCTGCAAATGAATGCAGTTTTAATTAGCCTTTACATCATTAAAAATGAAACGCATCCGAGAATAAACAAGGGAACTACAATAAAGCAACAAACACGATTCCATCTTAAATCCTTTTCTATTTATTTTAATCGTAACGTAAACGTTTTCCATTTTCATCGGAAGGCCACCTGTTAAAACGAGGCTGTCGTGTGTGTATTTGTGTATCATCACACCAGGCCAGTTAAGTTGTGATTTCTTTTTCCTTTTTTTTTTTTATTCAGCGTTTGCGGATAAACGACGGAAGAAATGAAAGCCATTAGGAACACGTGCTCCCTCAATAAACTAGCGCAGTTTGCGCAGCTGTAGAGAACACGTGACCACATCAGCGTCTTTTTGAAGAGATTCAGCTCTTTTTCTCGGGTTTCCGATGTGCGCCATGTATTCTTTCGCGCCCAGCAAGTATTGTTCGAGGAACAGTTTTATGCACGATGCAGGTGGTTCTTATTCTTTTCTGGGCCCCTCGATTTCTGAAGCAAATAGGTTCTTTACAGGATGTGCTTATTGTAAGCCTTTGTCGAACAAAATGTTTTTCTGCTGAGAATTCGTATAAGTTTTCTGGAGGCAAAAAGAAAAGAGAGAAAATTTATTCTGCTCTTTTTATTTCTTGGAATTATGTAGGTTTGGATCGGAACACAGTAAAATGAGCATTGCATCATGCAGGGGCGGAATTTGGGCTCTAGTTATATAAAACCAGTGGCGTAGCTACCAATGGGGTGGGCGGTGCCTTGCACCGGAGGCCTCGGATCCTGATCACAAAGCAAGCCGAACTTGCGATAATTTTTTAAAAATTTAAAAAAATAAATATAAAAGGTTGCAAAAAAAAAACACTACAATCATGGCAATTCAGTTGAAAGTATGTAGAATTTGTAGGGAATTCCCCTAAATTCTTTCTGTTGTTTGTTTAGTATTGCGAACTTAACTTATTGAAAAGTTTATATTTTCAATTTTTCCCTCTTTTTTCAAAAACTGTAACTTGAAAGTTCCATGAAAAATCTTACCGTACTTATTATTACATCTTAAAAAACCTACACAAGAGGCAATTCCTTCTTAATTACGTTCGATTTTTAAAAAAAAAATATGATTCACATACTAAGCCATTTTCCACTTTCAATATTTCGGTAAGTACTCGAACACATACGAAATACATTGCATAAATTATTAAACTGAAATTAGGGATAAAAAAAGAAACCGTGGTGCGTTTAAGAACAAACAATGCCAAAGAAACAAAAATTGTAGCTTTGTATGTTTAAAATATTCGTATAGTTTTGCTTTCTTACTTGATAAAATCCAACCAAGATAGGGCCCTTTTTAGCACCGGGGCCTTTGGATACCTAGCTACGCCACTGTATTAGACAATGGTAGTTTTATCAATTTATTTATTGGTACTAACTTCATATCACTGTAGCTGCAAGCACGTTTAGTTTTAGAATCAGTTGAATGGGACACAAATGCTCCCCCTATATATCATTCTTTCTATAATTCTTTTGAAATGAGGGATAAGAGATTGCTTTTTGAAGTTCTCCTCACAGTCTGGATAATGTCAACTAACTTGTGTCTATATTTACTCTTGTTGATCTTCATGCAAGGAAAACTTTGCTCACGGAAAATCTCGATGGTATATGCCAGTGGTGCACACAAGAAGGGGACCCCTCCCCCCCAAAGCCCTCGATTTTTTAGATTAATTATAATCCTATGTGTATAGTACGCAAAATTTTATTTAGTATTTGTTATTAATAATTAATTTTATTAATTAATGGTGATTATTTATTCAATATTTAATTTTTTACATTTTGTTAATTAATTGTTTTAATCTTGCTAAATTGCATATTAAACAAACAAAAAAAAAAGCTTCCTGCATATCTCAGCTGAACAAAAAAAATCATGTTTGTTAAATTTTAAGTCTGAGGATTTTTTTTATTTATAACGCCCCTTAACTCTCTTGTGGGTCGATTTTTGAAAACACCTTCCTAAGCTGATCTCTGCTCAGCAAAAGTCCAAGGTAATGCCATTCCTTACATTATAATGGTGAGTCAATGGAAACATAGCGAAATGTTGGCGATAGAGCCAAGTTGGCATCATTTTGGCGATTGATTTGAACGATGCAGAAAATGATATGCTGTAGCGTCACCTGGTGATAATCTGCAACAAATAGGGTAGCACAAAAATCTTCTCCACAAAAAAATACGTATACATGCCAATTTTCATAGTGATTGGTTGAACGGTGTTGGAGTGAAGCGATTTCATATATACAAATATCTATTTTTATTTCTATACATAGATATATATTATTAAATGTTAATATACCTGATAAGATTTTTAATGATTAAACAAATGTATCTTTAATGAAAGAGTCGAACATATCTCTCAAAAGACTAAAATATATTTTGATTGAATGTGCGTAAGAAAATTATTATTTCGTTTAAAAGTTAGCTTATTATTTTCCAATTATATACATAGAGGTTGCTAAATTTTTAAAAATTCAAACTTAATCAACTTTTCTGTTTTTAAACAGAGGAGACTCATTTTTCTTTTTTGATGATTTATTTCTTCATTGCCAAGCGTTATGCAACAGCGTCCTTCAAATTCTTGCATATCTAACAATAATAATTAAAAAAAGAATAATTTGGCAGCTTTTTCGTTCTGTTTACTTGAACTTTTCGTCACCCATAGGCGCGGTCAAAGGAATAAGCAGACGATATTAAGCACTCTGTAAACAGCCGAATTCGTAAACCTCTTTTGACAACTCAACCCAAATCTGATCTAGATAACAATTATACAATCGAACCATTCACTGACCATCTGTTTCGACACGTGATCGATTCTCGTCAGCGATAAAGATCTATAACCCATACTGTCTCTTAATATTTTGATAGGAAGAGTTATGAATAATTTTTCTATCGGATCATCGTTAAGATGTCATGAAATTCGACGCATGCAGCAGAAATTTCTTTCTGTTTATCTTACAGTATTTCACTCAAAGTAATTGCTGAAAAAATGTATATTTTTCATCACACTCATTACTAAAGTATCTTTTTTATTCGAAGAAACTTACATCACGTAAATTGAAACAAACGAGAAAGATTTTTTTTTTCCCGTCCGTTGTTCTTTTAACAATTGTACAGAAATCATTTTTTTGTATCGGATCCTCCGAAAGCAATTCATGTACTACATTTTTTTTGACAGTATTCTTATAAGAAAATAGACAAATTCCTGTTTCTTCACTGAGTCCTTATGCATTCGTCTATTTACCCTTAATGACGTCTTAAGATTCCATGAGGCTTTGGGCCCCCTATTCAAAAGTAGGGTCCACCTGCAACCTTTTTATGTAGACAGTTTATGTTGTTGTTGCTTATTCCACCTGATTGACAGTAACATCAGATCAAGGTCCACGAAATTCATCCACGGCTAAGGGCTAGATTTTTACGCCTGTCGTTAGAACTTAGCTTTGAGCACCATGGAGGCGACAGAATGACTTTGCTCGGTTCCAGCCCAATTTTCCACGTTACGCCACGTACGTTACGCCACTGCATGACTCAAAGACCTAGGCACAAAGGGGACTCAACTGACTGCCACATCTCGACTAAATGATGACATACGTTGGTTGGGCCTATGACTTAAACAAAGACTAGGACTAAACACGGGCGACAGACATGATATAAAAATGTAGCCACTATCGCAAGTTGGCAAATAATTCGAAAGTCCCAGCTTTTCGGAGAAATATGTCTTACAATAGCAATTGACAATTAAAATTATTAGGATCATGATCTTATAGAGGCCGAGTCGAGAACGAGACGAAGCCCCATACCAAAACCGAAGCCCTGGGTCGGTTTGTGCTTAGGCTTGTGGATCACGGATATTTATTTGTTACGGGAAACCGTGTGTACTAGTATTTTGTCTAAGTATGCTATAACCAGGGGTGGGCGGACTTTTCAGAGTACGGACTACATCTAATGTTTTTAGG